>NQII01002690.1:306821-328275 GCA_002778355.1 Clitarchus hookeri
GGGGGGGGGGTGGAGATGCAGTGCAAGGATGGTTATGGTGGGGTAAGCAACGGGAGGGCGTTTAATGTAATATGTTACTCGATGTTTTAGATTTTTTAAAGATTTTGTATAATTTTTTTTATTTTTAATATTTGGGGTGCAGGAAGGGGTTGAGGTGAGCTTATTTAGGGTAAGGTGGGGGGCTGGTGGCCGACAAGTACTAAGCAAGCCCCCCGAATCTTTCAAATGGCCCGAAAATTGGCTTTCGTGGCTTGCAGTCAGCCACATTGAAGAGCCAAGCACTTTATTCACAAATTTGTGGAAAAATGGAACATTTTGAAGGAAAAAGAGACATTTTAAGAGAAATTATAGGAATTTTGGGTAAAGTAATTGATTTATGGAGCGATTTTTGGCGTAAAACGGGAAATTGTGAGTGATAAACTGGAAATTCCCAGATGGCGGTGGATCTGCAGAACCGCAGCCCTCGGCCCTTGGCCTCGGATCGGCCAAATCTATCTACTCACTACCACGATATCAACAAGCTTGAAGCCAGACGAGAATACCGTTTCATTATAAATATAATAATTTCTTTACAGTTAAAATTTCATAAAATCATTGGAAAAAACTTATTCATTCTTTTATATTCAGCCTATAGCAATGCTTAGTTGGTGTCGTTGTGTTGTAACATTTTACCACTGTTAGATTTCCAATCGTGTTACACACAATGTTATGATTATTTCCATATTAAATATATATCTACTTAATTTTTTTCTTAATGGATTTCAAAATTTGCTCCCCCTAACCATATTAGTGAACAATTCCAGTAGTGATAATAAATTGAAGAAAAATTGAATACAGATTGTATTTTAATTCAAAATGACGCAAAAACCACATCGCCACTTCTTTTCCTAAATTATACCATATATCTTACAAAACTCTACCTCTTGAACCTCAGAGGTCTAATGCTCAAGTTTCTCTAACATGTTATCGCATTCTTCTAATGAATTTATAAGCTACAGCACAACATTTTTGAAAATGTGTTAATTCGCAGGATTTTAGCTAGATACATGGGCACTGTCGATTAGATTAGATTTTTTTAAATGGATATTGTACAAATGAAGCTCTTACTCTAAAGATAACAAATTAATAAAAATACAGGGTGTCCGGAAAGTCTTTCCCTGATAACAAATTTTATTGACATCCGCAACATGTGAGATACAGAGGTGAAACCGATGACAAAATGTTGGCAAACTAACCAAGTTATTTTTGCAACAGGACAACATATCAGTAAGTCTCCACGTGAGCACCGTTGGTAGCATGCAGCACATCTAGTCGATATTGAACTTATGTCCATACACTAGCCAACATCACAGGAGGCATCGATGCAATGACTGTGGATATCCGTTGTTGTAGAGATGCAATAGCTGATGCAGGGGTTCTGTAGATATTGTCATTGACATTACACCATAGAAAAAAATCTAATGGGGTGATGTCAGGAGAGCGCGGAGGCCAAGATATCAGGCCATCACGACCTATCCTTCGTCCAGCAAAAGTCGTATCAAGATAGGCACGAACCTCCAAACCCCAATGAGGCGGCGCACTGTCTTGTTGAAAAATGACAAACGGGTGATACTCAAGCAACTGAGGAACAGCAAACAATTGCAACATGTCCAGATACACTGGAGATGTGATGATACCTAGCGAAAATAATGGTCCGATAGTTAAGTCACGTAAAGCGCGCATCAAACATTCACCTTTGGGCTGCCTCTGGTACACTCTGACACCTCACCAGGGGACTCTGAACCCCTAATACGCCCGTTATGCCAGTTCACTACATCACTGACAAAAAAGGTCGCCTCGTCAGAAAAAGCAACAAGCCCTCAATATGTGATACCATTTCGACTGCCAAGTCATACCGACGCGTTGTGCAACGAAACCTGAACAATTTGCTCTTTGTATCCATGAAACAGTAAACGTTTGTGTAGGATATCACGAAGATAATTTTTTGGCAAATGTAATTCATGTGAGGCCCTGCAGACTTCTTTCTTTCTTGGGGCTTCGTGTAAGACTGTCTCACAGCTTCNAGACTTCTTTCTTTCTTGGGGCTTCGTGTAAGACTGTCTCACAGCTTCCACCCTTTCGGCTGAGTTTGATGGTCGGACTGTTCTCGGTAAGTCAACAACAGATCCTGTGTTCTTGAACTTGTCATGCCACGACTAAATTCTCTTGACATAGGGCGGAATCTTTCCATACGTTGCACAGTGGGGCCAAACAACACTATTCATGAAGAAAAAAAATGGATCCTACAAAAGTGGCGATATGTTATATTCAAACGATCGATAAATCCCTGAACCAGACTTTTGCAATAGTCACGAGGTCTTTGGAATGCATCTCACATCACATAATGTATCAGAACTTGAGCATACATGGGTTTGTGAGGAAGAAGCTCTCTATCTGGGAAGTAGTTAAATGCACGATAGTGTCGTGCGCGGCTGTAACAACAGGGTGTGACTTAACATGATGTCTTTACCATCAGGTAAGCACATTTTCGTGCAATTACATATAGGTTTTGTGAATTCAGTAGTGGTTTAAGGGGACGATAAAGGCAATGAACCGAAAATTTGAAAAAAGGGAAGGTTTTAGTATATATCAGGGCATATCATTTATAATTATTTCACACAATATACTTGCCGTAACTATAAACAAGTGCTGGTCATATCTGCTCATTTTGAAACAGTAGCGGTTTAAAAAGTAGACAACATCTAAAAATCGAATTGCCAAGTACGCGTGATCTAAACATACAAAATATTCCTATACCTTTCTTTCTTTGCAGGATCGGGCTGTACAATGATGTTTTTATAACTAGAAGAGAGCTTTATGATACCATACTAAAGTGATTATGCACGAATGTGATTCACTGTCACTTTGGTTTAACTGTCTAGACTTATTCAGGCTTTGTATGCAAGAGGTGGAGGAATATCCTGCAGGTAGAACTTTAGCAAGCCTTGAGAAAAGTTGGAAGTAACCATGGATGGACTTTACCTGCTGAACTTGTATGTCATGCTGGGGGGTGACCGGGCTGCAAGTCCACCAGGTGGAGTTGACGGNGAAACCGATGACAAAATGTTGGCAAACTAACCAAGTTATTTTTGCAACAGGACAACATATCAGTAAGTCTCCACGCGAGCACCGTTGGTAGCATGCAGCACATCTAGTCGGTATTGAACTTATGTCCATACACTAGCCAACATCACAGGAGGCATCGATGCAATGACTGTGGATATCCGTTGTTGCAGAGTTGCAATAGCTGATGCAGGGGTTCTGTAGATATTGTCATTGACATTACACCATAGAAAAAAATCTAATGGGGTGATGTCAGGAGAGCGCGGAGACCAAGATATCAGGCCATCACGACCGATCCTTCGTCCAGCAAAAGTCGTATCAAGATAGGCACGAACCTCCAAACCCCAATGAGGCGGCGCACTGTCTTGTTGAAAAATGACAAACGGGTGATACTCAAGCAACTGAGGAACAGCAAACAATTGCAACATGTCCAGATACACTGGAGATGTGATGATACCTAGCGAAAATAATGGTCCGATAGTTAAGTCACGTAAAGCGCGCATCAAACATTCACCTTTGGGCTGCCTCTGGTACACTCTGACACCTCACCAGGGGACTAAACCTGAACAATTTGCTCTTTGTATCCATGAAACAGTAAACGTTTGTGTAGGATATCACGAAGATAATTTTTTGGCAAATGTAATTCATGTGAGGCCCTGCGGACTTCTTTCTTTCTTGGGGCTTCGTGTAAGACTGTCTCACTGCTGCCACCCTTTCAGCTGAGTTTGATGGTCGGACAGTTGTCGGTAAGTCAGCAACAGATCCTGTGTTCTTGAACTTGTCATGCCACGACTAAATTCTCTTGACATCGGGCGGAATCTTTACATACGTTGCACAGTGGGGCCAAACAGCACTATTCATGAAGAAAAAAAATGGATCCTACAAAAGTGGCGATATGTTATATTCAAACGATCGATAAATCCCTGAACCAGACGTTTGTAATAATCACGAGGTCTTTGGAATGCATCTCACATCACAGAATGTACGAGAACTTGAGCGTACATGGGCCAGTGAGGGAGCAGCTCTCTATCTAGGAAGTAGTTAAATGCATGATAGTGTCGCGTGCGCGGCTGTAACAACAGGGTGTGACTTAAAATGATGTCTTTACCATCAGGTAAGCACATTTTTGTGCAATTACACACAGGTTTTGTGAATTCAGTAGTGGTTTAAGGGGACGATAAAGGCAATGAACCGAAAATGTGAAAAAAGGGACAAGCGTCTTGAAGGTTTTAGTATATATCAGGGCATATCATTTATAATCATTTCACACAATATACTTGCCGTAACTGTAAACAAGTGCTGGTCATATCTGCTCATTCTGAAACAGTAGCGGTTTAAAAAGTAGACAACATCTAAAAATCGAATTGCCAAGTACGCGTGATCTAAAGACCCAAAATATTCCTATGCCTTTCTTTCTTTGCAGGATCGGGTTGCACGATGATGTTTTTATAACTAGAAGAGAGCTTTATGATACCATACTAAAGTGATTATGCACGAATGTGATGCACTGTCACTTTGGTTTAACTGTCTAGACTTATTCAGGCTTTGTATGCAAGAGGTGGAGGAATATCCTGCAGGTAGAACTTTAGCAAGCCTTGAGAAAAGTTGGAAGTAACCATGAATGGACTTTACCTGCTGAACTTGTATGTCATGCTGGGGGGTGACCGGGCTGCAAGTCCACCAGGTGGAGTTGACGGNATGGACTTTACCTGCTGAACTTGTATGTCATGCTGGGGGGTGACCGGGCTGCAAGTCCACCAGGTGGAGTTGACGGCACCGCGCCCTCGCCCCAGCACTGCCGCCAGAAGTAGCAGGATGCCCCAGACGTTCGCGAGAGGCCTCATCTCTCCACTAGAGCACGCTCGTGTTGTCGCCACACACACAGTCTGCTGCTCCGACCCCTTCCGCTATCACAACTACACATCTCTTATCACCACAGCAGAGCTGCCCGCTACATCTGCGGCGCGTCCGTCACTTGGATGCGCAAGCGAGGCTGCGCAGTAGCCACTCTTCGTGTCCCAACACAGGACTGCCTTTTCGCCAATACCACTATCGAAAACAACGTGAATGGGATTTGAGGTTGCGACACTGTTTATGTATGTAAGCGCATTAAGACGTTTGTACTCTTTTTCTAACTTAGTTTTCGATTCAACTACAAATGCATTCACGCTAGACAAAGTATTTGATTCATAATGAATGAATTTGTTCAAAAATTTAAATTCAAACAAACACGTGCATCAGTGTTGACCACGTGACTTTAACAGCGGTACTGGCCATGAGCCGAGTCAATGCTGGAGCTCGAGTAGAAGACGAAGATCGACCTGTAAATAACTATGATTAGTCTTAGCTCTGCAATTGCCAGTCTTTGNTCGACCTGTAAATAACTATGATTAGTCTTAGCTCTGCAATTGCCAGTCTTTGTATAGTTTATAATGGAACAGTAATACCTCGCTCACTGATTGATGGAATGATGATAAATCATTTCCAATTGAAATTGTTAATTTTCGTGCTATGGTGGTTGTCAACCTGTTCGCGGGGAAAGCAGGAAACCATAGAATGTGCAGAACTTCCACTAGTTCATAAGATACTCGCTGCAGAGAGTAAAGTCGATAATTTGTTATGCACTTGAGACTTACCTGGCGTATGATTAAATCTAGCGGGATAGCTTCTAAGTTTTAGTCTTGGTTTGGCCCCGCAACGAATCGAAACCGGTTTACCGTGGCGCACCCTTAGAATTAATATGGGGCGTAGTACGTATGCTAACTGCGCAGTAACAAACACCCCATTCCAACACCAAACTACTTCTCTTCCTACAGAACTCTCATAATTACGTGGTTTCAACTACTGTTAACACACTGTTTACTTAAATAAGTGTTTTTATATGTTGGTACAGGACTTTTGACAATGTAATAATGCAAATACGATGTAATCATGTTATGAAAAATATTATTATTATTATTTCGTAAAAGCAAGCTCGAGTTTGTTGTGGAACTAGGTGTAAACAAATGGCACGTCATTGTTGAAAAATGTGAATTAGACAGTTGTTATGGCACGTGTTGAGCCAGTGTTCCGGACATGCGAAGAAGCCTGCCGCCAAGATCAAGGATCGTAATAAGGGAAGAGTTGCAACTCAACAAGAGAAACTTATCTAATATAATTTACACAATAAAAACATTCAGCATTTGACTTTATACATTTGTGGTCATTTTATGAAATCAACAATACACAATATAAACGTAAAGACAAAGTTCAGACAGCGAAAATTGGTGTTACAATCTTCGTAAAANTGAAATCAACAATACACAATATAAACGTAAAGACAAAGTTCAGACAGCGAAAATTGGTGTTACAATCTTCGTAAAAAGGAGAATGCTGTTAAGTAAATCATTAAATGTAATACGTTCATGTCTTTCATGTGCCTATCTATTAGCCTGTATTTATTTTTATTTTACGACAGGACTACGTCTTCTGAACAGCATTATTCTTTGCTTCATTTTACCGCAATTATTTCATATTGGAAATGCATTTGAGAGAACATAAATCATCCTCGCGGAGGTTAAATGNGCTTCATTTTACCGCAATTATTTCATATTGGAAATGCATTTGAGAGAACATAAATCATCCTCGCGGAGGTTAAATGCCACTATATAAACAATTTCATGCGAATGTTCATAAAAAATATACGTTCACGAGCTTTCACATGTGAAAGCCATAAACAAAGTAGCAGCCTTCTTTGTTTATCATCACAATCAACATATCGTATGCAAACCATGTACATGCTCCTACTGGCAGCATGTCGTGTNGCCTTCTTTGTTTATCATCACAATCAACATATCGTATGCAAACCATGTACATGCTCCTACTGGCAGCATGTCGTGTTTTCTGACGAGTCGCACTTCAACTTGGATTCAAATGATGGCCGCAAACGCAAGTGAGCGTATCAAGATGAGTTACATGCCCCGGAATGCATTGTACAGCGTCATTCTGCACGAACGATGGGCGTGATGGTCCGAGAACTATTTGGGTATCGTGGGCGATCTCGGCTGCTACGAATTCCGGGTACTCCCAACAACAGCCGCTACATCAGGTACGTTGTTAAGCCTAAAGCCATTCCCTTATTTGACCACACTCCTGGAGCCATATCCCAACATGACAACGCCCGACCACATGTTGCCAGATATGCCCAGGCGGTCTTCGAAGCAATGCAGATACTGCTTCTTCCCTGGCCTGCATGTTCGTCCAGCNTGTTGCCAGATATGCCCAGGCGGTCTTCGAAGCAATGCAGATACTGCTTCTTCCCTGGCCTGCATGTTCGTCCAGCATCTCACCTGTTGAACGTGTGTGGGATATGGTCACTCGAAAACTAGTCTGTCATTCTCGTCTAGCAACCAACATCGACGAACTGCGGATTCGTGTAGAAGAAGCCTGGTAGTCGTTTCTCTAAAAACATATCCAAGGCCTATTTGACTCGATGCCACCGCATGCAGCAACTCTTACTGCCACTTGTGGAGGTTTTACAACATACTGTTTGCAAGTAATCTTGTTGAATTGATCTGAAATTTTAGCTATTTATTTTTATGTTGGTAACACGTGTATTACATANGTTTGCAAGTAATCTTGTTGAATTGATCTGAAATTTTAGCTATTTATTTTTATGTTGGTAACACGTGTATTACATATCCTTCCATTCTGATGGCACCTTCATGGTGTGGCATTTTTCTCAAACAGATGTGTAGTCTTATGTAATTTTTTTGGTTTCGAATCGTCAATGCACTCGTGTGTGTTTACATTTGCCGCGCCTTTTCTAGATAAACATATATTTTTCTATAAAGCAAAAAAGTAAGGAAAAATTAACAATAGCTCTGGGACACGAAGCGACATGGCACAATGGCACATCACGGAACAAGAGAAATGTCTACAATGCGGGCTGTTACTGTTCGGTGTGTTAAAAATAGCTTCTCACCATGCTTGGAGTAAATGAAGGGAGAAATTACGAAAACTAACAACTGCCTAACCAAGTACNTAAAAATAGCTTCTCACCATGCTTGGAGTAAATGAAGGGAGAAATTACGAAAACTAACAACTGCCTAACCAAGTACAGTCACGATCTGAGCTGGAATGAAGATAAAACCCAGTAAATCAGTAAAGTAAAATAATTCTCCATGATTTTCTTCTGCAAGTACTTCGTTGTTAGATATCCTTGAAAAACATCTAACAAGTCCACGTACTGAGTGCTTGCACCAGATTTTTTTTCCATCTGCATTTCATCAAAATGCTTGTAGATGATTGACTTAGAAAATCTGCATTACATCAAAATGCNGATTTTTTTTCCATCTGCATTTCATCAAAATGCTTGTAGATGATTGACTTAGAAAATCTGCATTACATCAAAATGCTTGTACATGGCTGGCTTAAAAACCTCGCAAGATAAGACAGTTTTACAGACACAGCAGGCTGATTGAGATGTTCTGGNTTGTACATGGCTGGCTTAAAAACCTCGCAAGATAAGACAGTTTTACAGACACAGCAGGCTGATTGAGATGTTCTGGTCAGCAATTAAAAGCGAGGTCTTGATCGCCGGTGAGGGCGAAGTGAGATGTAGACGGAGCAGCGGCGGAATGCAGGGGTGGGGAAAACCCGCCGGCTAACAGTAAAGTTCGCCACGTTTCACCTACTGATGGAGGAAGGTGCCGTAAGGGCGATGTGGCATAACTGTACTTGATGTGTGCTGTAAGAAGGGGAACGATACCCATGAAAGTAGGTAGCATTTTTATAAACAGTGCAATAAAATGGTGGCGTTATTTGTTAAGAATCTGGCTTTCCGATCTTGTTGATAGCGGCAAAGTGCAGAACGTTCTACACTGTCCCNGTGGCGTTATTTGTTAAGAATCTGGCTTTCCGATCTTGTTGATAGCGGCAAAGTGCAGAACGTTCTACACTGTCCTTTATGGAAAAAGGAACTCCCACTGATATGCCTGTAAATTGTATGAAATTATATTGTGGCAATAAAATATGTCAATTTTATTGTTTACTTGGATGGTGGGAGGTCAGCATCGATTTGTACTTCATGCAGGATCGGATCGGAAATGCCAGTAACCTGGTAATGAAGANAAATGGTGGCGTTATTTGTTAAGAATCTGGCTTTCCGATCTTGTTGATAGCGGCAAAGTGCAGAACGTTCTACACTGTCCCTTATGGAAAAATGAACTCCCACTGATATGCCTGTAAATTGTATGCAATTATATTGCGGTAATAAGAGATGTCAATTTTATTGTTTACTTGGATTGTGAGAGGTCAGCATCGATTTGTACTTCATGCAGGATCGGATCGGAAATGCCAGTAACCTGGTAATGAAGGAGAAAATCTTGTCTTCTTATTCATTGCAGTTAATGCAAGCCCTCGCACGGCCATTTATTTCCACTACAGGGCAGGAGAGACCTTGAAAATCAATGTTACCCTGATCACTAATAGGAAAGACTATGAATAACAGCATGTTGCTCACCATACCACATTGCTATCCATTTTCCAGCCTACTTTCCGAAGGAAAAATAGGCTTATGTAATCACCCTAATGTCTGGAATGTAAGTCCTCCTTAATAACTGTTAAACCTGACGACCGAATTTCACCAAACTATGTCCACAGGTACTCATTTTCAAAATGGCGGCAATTTTTTAGAATTTGGGGCACAATGTTACAATTTGGGAACTATTTAACCCATTTAAAACCAATTTGGTGCGTTGACAGTGTATGAAACAAACAGCAAAACTAGAAAACTATAATGTTATTGGTCCGGCATTTTGTAAGCTAGTGAAATTGAAAATCAAAGTTTTTCCATTATATATTGGGAACATTTTCACCAATTCAAACCAAATTGAGTAAATTGACAGTGTATGATGTAGGCATTGAATTTAGAAACAAATGTCATTGGTCTGCTATTTTGTAAAATAGTGGAAATTGAAAATGAGCAAACAAACGAGTGAAATATGAAGATAGCAAGTACTTTTACAACCAAAATCTCTGGCCAAAACAAAAAAATCAACATAGACGAACACAGATGTTAAAACCAGCAGAGTCTCTTAAGGCTCTGTCTCAATTGTCATATTAAATTTTCTATTTATGTGCTATAATTTTCTTTTCAATGAAACTACATAATATTTCTTACGTATACCAAATGTAATTGCTAAATGTTATTCTTGTGTAAACTGGCAATTGTAAAATGGCAGTAATATGAGATAATTTTAAAATTATGCTGCACCAATTATGCCATAATCAATTAAGAAAAGTTCCAAGTTTATGTAGAAACCAGTCGTTCAGCACGACGTGTGAGGTCGAGCATTAAACCAACGACGGGGAACAGCGCACGTACATTATAGTTATTAACGACTCCGCGAGCTTCGTTGCACAACCATGCGATCAAACAGAAAAGTAATATGCGGCATACAGCTGAGGCTATTGAGAGCAGTAATGTTAGGTTTTTTAATCTATGTTCTTTAAATCTTTCGTCAACCTTCGTGGAAGAAGCAGAGCATTCGCACATTTGTCTTGGCATTCGGATGCTGTGTGTTCGGTTGTTGTGGAAACGAATGTATACAAATGACAGTTAAGTTTACAAACACAAACAATACTTTACACGAGCTATGGACGGGATATGACAGTGTAGTTTAAGACATCTCCAGCTTATTTATGATGTAGTGAATGGCGCACGAACTGGGTTGCAGTTGCAGTTAGCATAACACAGTGTATTAGTAAAACAAATTGTTAAAATAAATTATTTCATGTGTGCAGAATCTGTTTGTCCATAGACTAAGGCGGAATACAACTTTCTACATATCACGCTCATTGCAAATACTGTTTTGAAGCTCTTTAATATGGCCAAAAAACGACAGTTTCGGACCGTCATAGCTTAAAATACTCTGGATGAATTCCTGCTTAACTAGTATAGGACCCAGCAAAGAAATTTGCGACAGCCGGAGAAGAACGGCAAACCTCCTGTGCTCAAGTTAGAGAATGATTATAATGGTGATAAGGTACCTATAGTCGTGTACGTGGATCGAGGCAATGCTGGTGCCGGACCGGACGTGTCAGCCAAACCCGGTCATGTCCTTTACCTATAGGTACCAGAAGCAGGAGCCCTACAGCTATGGTATCTACGCCAAGGTGGATAACGACGTAATACCAGCCTCCAAGACGACCAGCCTACCCGCAGACGTAAAATGTTACACTGAAGAAGATGCGTCGAGGCGGTTTATGGAAGAAGTCGTGAGGATTGGCAATCTGGTGAAGGAAATATATAGCCAATCCAAGCCTATGCGTACGCTAACTTCTGGCGAACGGACTGGCTATGCACTGGCCACCACCTGCTGCTACTGTTCCGGCCCCTTCACCAGCAAAAATCGCAAGGTCCACGACCATGATCATAGCACCGGTAACTTTATCGGGGCGGCGTGTATTAACTGCAACAAGCTTCGCCGCAGCCTCAGAGACTGCCAATCCTCTTCCATAACTTGACATATGATGCCAATTTTATTATTAAGCAGCTTGGCTATGATACCCAGGACATATTTATTATACCGCACACCGAAGAAAAGCTTATTACCTTCGGTAAAAGTTTGGGAGACAATTTCACGATACAGTTTATCGATACTTTTAGATTAATATCTGCCAGCCTCGCAACACTCGCACAGAATCTGCCATCAAGCGAGTTTAAGACGTCATCAAGATTCTTTAACAGCGAACAGCTCGAGTTGGTGACTTACAAAGGAGTGTTACCCTACGATTATGTCGATTCGTGGGAAATTCAGATAATTTCACAGGTAAAAAATACAACATAATATGTAAGTTAAAAAAAACTTATATATATAAGTATCAAACACATCATACGAAAAAATAATTACCATGAACTATATCTACAATAAAATATTTTCGTATATAACTGTGCTCAATATATGTTCAAGCATTTCTAAGTAGGTAACAAGCAGGTCATGCTGTGACAACCTGGGATGAATAACACGAACCCCTCATGCCACGTTAATCAAATAAAAGCAAATCGTTACATCTATATACATATCCACGAAAGTATGTGTTTTGACAATATAAACATGGAAATCATTGGTTAAAGACATACCATCTACATTTATATCGTCAACAGCAGGGGACTCTGTAGATTTACCCCTTACATCACAACATGAGAGTAGTCATTACCTGTTCGTTCACAGTGATAAGCATAGCCGGTGCTGATTTCTTTATTATGCACATCACAGCCTCAGCAAAGAAATAAACAATTATCACAGTACCATTTAAGCCCTACAATCATAGTTGCTCGTAATTTCAGAATTGGTGCCTCAGTGACGCAACGGACAGATGACACGTTAAACTTCACGCACTCGCATTCCATTGAAGTGCCGCGGTGAAGCAACTGATAAATGGCACGTTAAACTTCACGCACTTGCATTCCATTGGGGCGCCGCAGTGATGCAATGGTTAGATAAAACATTAAACTTCACGCTCTCGCATTCCATTGGGGTGCCGCAGTGACGCAACGGTTAGATAATTCGTTAAATTTAACGCTCTCGCATTCCATTAGGGTGCCGCAGTGACGCAACGGTTATATAATTCTTTAAACTTCACGCTCTCCCATTCCATTAGGGTGCCGCAGTGACGCAACGGCTAGATGACACGTTAAACTTCACGCTCTCGCATTCCATTGGGGTGCCGAAGTGACGCAACGGTTGGATAATACGTTAAACTTCACGCACTCGCAT
This sequence comes from Clitarchus hookeri, assembly GCA_002778355.1. Lineage (NCBI taxonomy): Eukaryota > Metazoa > Arthropoda > Insecta > Phasmatodea > Phasmatidae > Clitarchus > Clitarchus hookeri. Next base: position 319,685 of record NQII01002690.1, read on the forward strand.
TCCATTGGGGTGCTGCAGTGATGCAACGGATACACGTTAAACTTGGCGCACTCGCATTCCATTGGGGTGCTGCAGTGACGCAACGGTTAGGTGTTATGTTAAACTTCACGCACTCGCATTCCATTGGGTGCTGCAGTGACGCAACGGATAGATGACACGTTAAATTTCACGCTCTAGCATTCCATTGGGGTGCCGCAATGACGCAATGGACATATAGCATGTTAAACTTCACGCACTCACATTCTATTGGGGTGTCGCAGTGACACAACGTACAGATAGCATGTTAAACTTCACGCACTCGCATTCCATTGGGTGCTGCAGTGATGCAACGGATAGATGACACGTTAAAATTTACGCTCTCGCATTCCCTTTCGACGAGCGCCGCGCTGATGCAACGGATAGATGGCATTTTAAACTTCACGCACTCGCATATCATTGGTGTGTCGCTGTAATGCAACAGGTAGATGACACGTTAAACTTCACGCTCTAGCATTCCATTTATCCCAGTGTCTTCTTAAATTCAATTATCATTTAAATCCATCCTACATGCTAGAACACACAAAAACGTTTCAAAAAATAACACACAAAATCGTAAGAAATTCGTGCCAGATTCGACGATGGCAAACGCTATCGTCGAAGCTGAAGATGGGAGCTTGCTCCCATCTTCGGCCCCTGTTGACATGTAGGGTCCATGGATTCATGTGAATGTCTCCGTACCCGTACACGTCCATCCACCCGATACAATTGGAAACGAGACTCGTCGGACTAGGAAACGTGTTTCCAGTCATCAACAGTCCAATGGTTGTGTTGGTGGGCCCAGGCGAGGCGTAAATCTTTGTGTTGTGCAGTCAACAACGGTATATGAGTAGGCCTTCGCTCTGAAAGCCCATATTAATGATGGTCCGTTGAATAGTTCGCACGCTGACACTTGTTGATGCCCCAGCTATGAAATCTGCACCAATTAGAGAAAGGGTTGCACGTCTGTCATGTTTAATGATTCTCGTACTAAAATATTGCGTGTAAAAAGTGTCCCAGAAGAACGAGAATGAGTTGTGACATCAGAGGCGGACTAGTGACTCCTGGCCAGTCTCCGGTCGCCCGTGTGGAAGGTGTCTGAATTACTGCTGGTCAAAAACCAACACATGAAACACAGCACTGTTAATGATAAACGTGGCATGCTTAGTTTCATAGTGAAAGTACCTGCTGTTCAAACGGCGTTACGTATATCAGACATGAAACCTGTAAGCTGGAAGTGAGGAGTGCCACCCACGAGGATGTGTTGTGCGTGTGCGTGGTCCAGACGCACAGGAGTGCTGAGGACGACCCAGGCACCTGCATGGCACGCCTCGTCGTGTCTGTGCGCGAGACAGTGGAGAACTGTGCACGGTGTCTCCTTCAGCGGCTCGCCTCTATCACACACTTGACAATCATTCAATAAAATATTTTGTAGCACTTTATGATTACCAATAATAACCTCAAAATATTACGAGAAACTACTTTCTTTTCCTGCATTTACATCGGAATTTTCGTTAAAAAAAATATCAAACCAGCGTGGTCAAGAACTGAGTTTTCAATTATGTACCAAAACAGCAATGTGGAATAAACTGTTTATGGGGAAATTTTATATCCAGAGACCGGCTAGTAAAATTATGGTATAGCCATGCTTGTGTTAAATGGGTAGGCTATCAATTCAGGATATAATTATGAGTTATTTAACGAGGAGAGTTACAAAAGGTGTACTGTTTGTTGTTACCTTGACATAGCTTTATGATGGGTAATTTGGACACAGCTTAATTTTGTTGTGCAATTACTGAACATTGTGGAACGCAGTCTCCAGAGGTCATCCGGATATGCTCCGTTATGGTTTTCCAACGACCAGGTATATCTATGTGCATCTTTCGTCATTGGATCCTTCTTCAACTGTGCGTTAATTTGGAATATCGCGTTTCGGGATCTACCTCATTCAGTCAGCTGAGGAAAACTTGTCTTTTAATCGAATTTCCTTCTCGCTCCGTACACTTTTTCACCTTCCACCTCGGACAGCGTTATTTTTAACTACTCCTTTCTTCAGCGCTGCGTTTGTTATTGTTAATGTTGAGAAATATAACTTTAAAAAACTACTCGTGGTTTTCTCCTCATCGCGAGTAAACCAACAGTTTGTAAAAACATCGAGTGTGCACTTCCCCTTTACTTATATAACTTTGTTATTATTACATGCAATTAAAAGGATCGGCATGTTTCAAGGAAAGCACCTCTTGTTGATTGGTTAACTTATACACTATACAGGTACAAACACCGTGAGGACATACTGCATTACTGCATAACTGCAGGACATAGGTCGTATAATGTTTTCTATCTCATTTTCCATAGGAAATCACCTCGCTTGCGTTTGTACCTGTAGTTCAGGTTCATCATTTACACAGATGGTTTATTGGTAAATCGCATTGACGTTCATTCATTTATTTTATTTGTATACTTGCTATTACGGAATTGTAGTATATTTTTTTGTAGTTGCCCTTTGTGGCAACCATCGAATCCTAACTATTGTAAATTAGTTGTATGTTCTTTAGTCGAGTGGAGTGGAGAGTAGACAGATTTGGGCGGCTGTTTACATCGAGGTCTTAGGAGCCGATGAGGGTGAAGTGAGTTGAGTATGAAACAGCGCCGAAACGCAGGGGTGGGGGAAACGCGAAATCGCCGGGAAAACCCACCGACCAGCGGCATCGTCCGACACTATTCCCATGTGCGAGTATCCGGGAGCGACCCCGCCGGGAATCGAACTCGGTTAGCTGTGTGCGATTGTTTAATCGAGAAATCCACGTAAAGCTGACCAAGGGTGCCAATACTGACATAACAATTGTATTGAAACTTGTGTTTAATCTAGATTTTACTACTGTATTTACTCATAAATTAAATTGCAGACCTTTAGACTCCAAGAAATTCTTTGCAACTGTTTGGAGTGTACCTGCCAGTCTCTTGTGTAGTTAAGTTACGAAAAATTTACCTTATTCTTTTTCTCTTTTCACTGCAGACAACAAAGTTACTCTCATTAAACAGTTCAAATTTAAACGGCACTGCTTCTCCGGTAAATGGCCTGGATTAAGTTTTGATATTGTACATGTGTTGGAGGGCCGAAATGCTGAACATCGTCATTTACTCCAAGTCCCTAACTTACGAGCTGAAGTTAAAGGAAGCGGTAATGGTTCTACATTTTTGATGAGTTTGTAAGTGTTTAGCATATAGATTATGATTTAATATTATGAGCGCGATTTTTTAGTATATACTGAACATTATCGTGTACTTAACTTATTATTTTTGGCATATTGATTAAAAAGTTTTAATTTTGGCTTTGTATGTATTTTATTATTTTGTGCAAGGATGTATAAACTTCTCAAAACAATTTAGGAAACTTTTCTTACATAGATTATGAATATGGGCAATGTAAAATAAAATAAAAAGATTATTGTATTTATATAGAGATAAACTGGGATAAATTAGGAACAGTTTTTGACCTACTTTCAGAAGAAAGAAGGGCTTATAAGATCCTTTTACTCTCTGTGTGTCTGTTTGCACGTGTGTATGTGTCTACGGTGTGTTTCCCCACATAAAGTCTTTTAAACCCGTGAGCCCTATTTCATCAATTAAGGTATACATATAGTATTTAGTAAGGACATCCAACTTTTATAATTTTTGACAACACAGGATGCTCTTTTTCAAAATTGCGGCCATTTTTAAATTAAGGGTACTATGTCATATCTCGGCAGCCATCTAACCGACTGAAACAAAAATTCGTGTCCTGACAGTGCATCATTTAAGCATCGAAATTAGGTAATCAAATTGTTATTTGTACATTGTACACCATTATGGATTTGACATGAAATATAAAGCTTTTAGATCATATCTCGGAAACTACACAACCGATCCGTACTAAATTTGACATGTAAGTAATACTATGGTAGGAATCTAAACGTGTGCAATTTACATATATAGGCACTTATTTTAATAACGGTGGCCATATTAACTTTTTTAGTATAGGGTGCTATATATATGAAATCGTGCAATACATTTCAATTTAACTTGGTATTCTAGAAGTATCTGCTACAACCATCAAATGTGACTAAAAATAAACTATTTCCTCCCACATATATCTGTATGACGTAAGCGGTTGGTCACACATTTTCAACAAAACAGTCAAAAATATTTTAGTTTAGCGCGCCATATTTCCCAACTAATCTCAAAGAAACTTTATACGCTGGCAGTATCTATAATAAATATCGACTGTGCTAATACATATCTTTGTCCGTGATTTGTGAAGACAGCACCACAAGAGAAAAGGGGACTTTTATTTCAATGAACCTATTAACACCATACTGTTCACACACGTAGTGCTAAAGTAGGCCATGACAACTTACATGATTTCAGTAACTGACGTACTTAATTTTCAAAATGACTTCCCTATATACATATTATAGGTTATCAAACGTTGTCCTCCAAAATTTAGATTGGTTACACGCGTAGTTGATGTTCCTAATCGTACCTCCGTAATGTAGTTGGCTGCGTGCCAGATTGTGGTACGAGGGGTTCTGGGTCCGAGCGCCGGTTAAGGCATGTGCGTATTTGTAATTGCATCACTAGTATTGCATATGTTTCTAGTTCCGTCTCTAATGATCTATGTCAACAAGACGTCAAGGCCTATCTATGCTTTTAAGAATTCCATCAAAACTATTTGCATCTGTGTAGAAGGAAGTAGAATGCTTAATTATGAGGGTAAATTTTTGTTTTAGATATGCGAGACACTTTTTTTTAGTTAAAACTAAAGTAAGGCAATAAAACGTAAGAACAGTAGATATTACATAAAATTTTACTGTGGCACTGTCAGTGGTGCCACACTTAGTGTTGAGAAATTCCCTAAATAATGCCTTGAGATCCAGTAAAGGAGATAAGTGTCTATTCTCGATATTCCTTAGTATTTTTATAATGCTTCACATTAATAAACTGCGTGCGATTACTGCAACATTGTGAGGGGGGGGTAAGTTCCCCTCTCTTCCTTGTATCTACCCCTGACACCACTTACTCTAAAGGTATAAACCCCAACGCCCTGGCATGGGTTGCAAGGGACATATTATGCAACGTAAAACATATCGTGATGCGGACTAGGACTTTATTTTGGGTCACCATACCAAGGATGTATTAAACGAAGTGATGTTCGCTTCATTGCATTAATAAGCAAAGCATATTCACTGTAATTTTAATTTATGATTTCTTCCACCTTGTATCAGCACAAGAATGTTTCTCTTTCACTGCAGGATGTATGTTTTCAGTGCTTCTGCTGCTATGTTTCAGATCCTTTCTTTGTGACAAATAACTACAATTCCTGGAAAATTATCTGTTAAGGGCACGTGGAAATTAATGGGGATCTGGTTGAAGAAAAAGGGAGGAGTGCAGGTCTTGAGATGTATTCAGCTTTGCCTCGGCACTATTATGCTGATCTTCAACAACGATTTGTTCCACCTAATTTGTAATACTTAATGATTTAGTAAACTGCTGCTTTTGTGTACTTATTTGTATAAAATCAAAATTCATTTTGAGTAGTAGAGCATTACACTGTAGTTAGACGTCAGAAGAAAAGATGCACTTGTTGCAGTCTTGGCACGACTGCAGAGCATGTTGCCAAATTTCTGAACTTCTGACAGCTCTAGGAGTGAGGATGAATGAAAGCAGTCAAATCTGCTCCTTGGCGCACCGACTCACATTTGAACGAGAACCTCTGATGTCAGCTGTTTGAGAAACTTGGAATCATGTCACGTCATATATTATATTACGTGTGCTGAGGTGCCAGATCTACATGGGCTTAGTCAGTAGGCACTTAGGAGTTAGAAGACTAGGAGAGGGATAACTTAATTAACGATTGGGATGTACGTGACGTACAATTCTTAAGATATGAAAATTTAGTGTTGGAAACTCCGAGATTATTTAGCTTTTTTCCGTAAATAATATAATTTCAACTCGCGAAAACGGATTTTTCACTAGTGTGTCTAAACTGGTGAACGATACTGAATTTATCATGCTTGACTGTTGCTATGAAATATTGGCAATCTGTAACAAAAATATGACTAGCCATTTTAGGAGTAATTAGGCGACTCAAGCCACACTTCAAGTATAGTGAAAAACGCAAGTCTGTGTTAAGATTAAGGCGAGGTGAAAAATTTCCAGCATTTTTATTTCATGCCATAATTCGAATGGAATAGTTCTTGGGGCTTTTCGCCTGTTAATATTATTTTTGTCACTATATTATTTATCGAGCCAAGATATATTTTTTCTTGTTAGCCTAATTTATGAGTTGTTTTACAGCCTGAACATTACATTTGGAATACATAACACAGTAATAGAATTTGCTGTATTACGCACAAGTGTTCAGCGGTTATGAGTCAAGCGCACACAGCCACACAGACATACATGCTATACGGAATCTTCGACGCATATAGACACTTGTTTCGTATTTATGTAATGTAATACGTGTGTTCAGAGGGTGTCATTTCTCTGAACCAACAGTTTCAAACTAGAAAAGTGTTGGTTTCATAAACATTTGGTTACAGCTATTTTAAAAGAAAAATTTTGGATGAGTCTTTTTCACAATTGTATTGGTCTTAAGTCTCGTGTTACTTATGCTATGAAATATTAATACGTTTGTGTGCAATTTTTTTAAGTTAATCTCTTATAGTATTTTCACATCATATTAGATCAATAATATTAATTTAATTTTGTGATGTGTAAAATGAATCACAACTATATAAATATGATTGGAAAACCAACAACTAGTAAAAACTATAATATAATAAAAGTTAAAACTATGTAACTCGAATATAGAATACTGTGTGAGAATATGTAATGCAAGGTTAAAGAAAACTATGAAGTTTTTTGTAGGTATATTTATTTTGTAACTGTCAATAATCACACTTTAATATAATTCGTACTTCCAGGGGCGATTATAATTCAGTCGTTATCATCTGTAACAAACAAAAAAAAAAACAAAATTAATACAATGTTGATGAGACAGAATTATGTTTAAGAAATTATTGTTTGAACAACAGAATAATCACATCATATACATTGACTTACGCTTACAAATTAAAAATAGTAGGAATGACACACTTGTTCACTTACTAATGAAAAAAAAAATTATAAGATTTGGTACAGTTTTACACCAAAATCGTTATCATAAATAGGTATAATACGTGGAAAATTAATGTCTAATGGTCGCTGATTTCCGCTGTTGTGTCGAACCACCGGCACGTGTTTGTTTTCGTGGTATACATTAGAATAAAGACTTTGCATTGTTCTCGATTTTAATAAAGTTTGATCAAGCTTGCTACGGTCTCCTTCGGATAGTGGTTGACGTTAGAAATAAATAAGGACCGGGGAAATTGGAGAGTTCGTTTCATGGCGAAATAGACTAATAAGAAGATTTCCATAATCTGATGATAATGTGTGTTATTAGAAACGCCGTTAAGTTAGCCACGCGCAACTATCCCGTACATTGCTCATGTTCAGGACGACAGAGTACATGTTGCACATGAAGTGTATCTATGGTCGGTACTGTACACAACAAAGAAATAGTGCCCCGTGTTTTGAGCGAATTCCTTAAAAGTACTGTAACATGATTTGTTGAATTTCCTGCATCTCTTATTTGCGAATGGTTAATGCTGACTACAAAGCAGCATCTTGTTCGTTAATTCATATATTGCGAGAAGCAACCTCAACACATGTACAGCATCCAGCAAAAAATTTAATGGTTGCAACACTTTAGCTCGTAAGTGAATTCGGAACTGAAAGTGTTAAAAAAAAAACTCTTGCTAAAATACAGAACCGAATACTGTGCAGAGGCTTGTTAAATCTATCCTGCAGTTCATTAAACTTACAGTTTTTTTTATTGTCATTGCCAAGGAACAATAATTAAAATACAAGGAAAACAGGTCTCACAATTTCATTCTCTAAATTTAACTTCAGTCGAGCTGGTAAGTGGATATATTTCCCTAAAACCAACCGGAAGTATATGCTTGATGTTGGTTTGCTCAACTTTATATACGTAAGAGACTCAGTTCTGTTAAATGTATCAAAATTTAAATACAATTTTAATTAATTAAATATGTAACAATTATTTTGTGGGCATTTCACGGGTACGTGTCATCAAAACACGGAAGTTGTTGCCGTTACAAATAAACATGAAAATAACTCCCGTCGTTATGAAATGCGGAACCTCGCGGTAGTTCGTTGTAACTTCGGTGTTCGAGAGAAATGTTACGGAAGCAATGCGAAGCGCTAAGTCACCGCTAGAGTCGGGACACGGTAGTCCCTGCTGCAATACATTACGACTCTCACGCCACTTGCAACCACAGGTTCGCATACTAAAGGCAGTGGGAACCAAATCAAGTGCGTTGCCTGGCTGGAGGTACCTAGCTGGTCCGAGGCCTTGAATAGCGGGAGATCTAAGGGCGAGCTACGTCCGCGAAACAGATACTTCAACGTAGGCAGTGGTCGAATGGACACTTTCGTTCTTTTTTAATTATGGATTTGACGGGTACCTATTCGGA
>NQII01002691.1:0-31450 GCA_002778355.1 Clitarchus hookeri
CTCTGCTCTCTTCCACTTCACTTCGTGGAGAACACCCAGTGATAACCAGTATACAATACCGGACTTCTTCAAGCTCGCGCTGCAGCCCCAAAGAATTGTTGTCCTCCCCCTCTCCCCCCACCTATTAAACTTGACACTTGTCGTCAAACCCACACCCACCCCATACTCCCCCTAAAGTCCCTGCAGGACAACCTTAGCTCTAGTTAATGTTTAGTTGTTGTCACTGCTACGTAATTCGTTGCATAGGCCCCTTCACCTTCCAAGAGTTAATTAGTGCCTGGTTACAGCAGGAGAGTACGGGTCACCATGTTCTACTCTGGATAGAATAAAACACTCTACTAGTCTAACCACCGTCTGCTCTTTCTTGTATGAATTGTGCTTAGTCAACCCTGGTAAGCATCACCCTGCCAAGGAGAGGCAGGGAACCGCGGAATTCGAGACTGGTTTGCCGAACTTAGTATAGGACTGCGGCTTGTCCCCTAAAAAGGACTTGACTTACGTCATCTACACACAACCCATTAGACGGCCACCCATACTGTGGATCAGGCATACAAAGGTACCTGGTGCACACGTANCGTCATCTACACACAACCCATTAGACGGCCACCCATACTGTGGATCAGGCATACAAAGGTACCTGGTGCACACGTATGGTAGAGCCACGACCACTAGCAAGATACACGACGAAGAGACTAGCTCACCCTTGGCAGCTAACCCACTCCATCTACAGCGTATAAACCCGCTGGAAGGAGTGCCAGGTCTGACAAGGAGGGATCTACCCCTTCTGGGATACACTCTAGCCACGGACATAGTTGCCTACCACCCCGTTGCAGATGTGAACCGTGGCACCTCACCCTTGGTAAATGCAGTTCACCCAGAGNTCATTGGTTTACGAAAACCTATCCTATTCTTTAGCCACCATTTGTATTAAAAACAATGTAAGTAGTAAACACTGTGCATATATTTCACCGGACTCTAAATTTAACGCTGAAGGCTTCAATAAAATATATTTATTGACTACTATTATTCCAAATGAGAGGGCTTCAAAAAGTGCTCACTTTACTGGTACTAGCCTACAAAATGAATTTAACTGCACCAAATAAAATAGAAATAACTTAATCTTAGACAGTAACCCGTAAAGCTGTGCCTCCCAAGACATTAGCTTCACTTATAAAATTAATTTTGATACAATAAAATACTAAATTACATGCTGCATAAAAAATAGAGAAAATGCTATAACCCAGAAGTAAATACGTATTCATTAAAGATTGTATACAATATATCACTGCATCTCGGAGAATAAACCCAGTCTGGATGCCCATTTAAATACTCTCATTCTGGTGCCCTTCACTAAGTTTAGGAGGGACAACATATATCCTGCCACCCCCTGGTTCTTACGCCACTGTACCCACCTGAGTGCCAACTTGTGCACAGTGTGGCCGCTGAAGATGACGGCCAGCCAGCAGCCAATGCCCAACAAGTAGACAAGAGAGAAGGCAACAGCAAATAGGGCTACGGGCAGGAGCACCCAGGCAAGCCCCTGTTCCTGCAGTGTCTGCACATCTGGCCCGGGGACGAGACCAGACACAGCATCCATGCTGGACAACATACAACATAATCTTCTGCTGCTGTTGCATCTAAAGCCTGTGTGCCACGATAAAAGTTTGTTTGGAAGATTTCATGCAAGCTTGCATGGCTGCTAGTATGGATTATTGTATGGAAGGTTTAGCTGACTGCTGGCCATTTTCATAGACATTTTATGTTTTCATAATTGGTCATGCACAATTTTCAATGAAAGGTTTCCTAAAAGGTTGAAATTTTAGCCAATCAAAGAGGTTGGTGGAGTATGGTGTTGGCAAAAGTTGTACTTTTGTTTATTTCAAGAGAATAAAAAGAAAATAAAAAAGCTGCGAAAATGTTTACTGTCACAATATCAGCATTATGTGAAAACTATGGTAAACATTCCTGTTTTTTTAACACAAATAGTTTCAGTTAACAAAACAACTGGGCCTTGTCCATTAACAGATACTGCAAAAATTGTAAGTGAAGTCTGTCCAAGGGACACAGTTGCTTACTTGTGTGGCAGCAAGTATGGTCCGTCTCATATAAGTTGACGAGATTCTGACAGTCAGTGAGTGGCAACTTCATGTATACGAAACAAACAAAGTGCCATTTACAAAATCCTGTATCAGCTGATGCAAGAACGAACAAAAGTTAATATTACGTTGGCTATTCTGAGTGCACTGCCGACGCACATTAGACAAGCAGAAAATATGCAATAAGAAAGAGTTCCTAGATTAATTAATACCCTTTTATTTTACAAGGTCACAAAACAGTGGTTGTTAGGTGTTACAAACTAAACTTTGTGATAAAGTTGTAATGTATAGGTGTTCAAAATTAAATGTGCAATAAAACGATCCGTATCCAAATGAAACGCAACTTCTAAACCTTTTTCCCGTCGTATCCCCCCTTTCCAACCATGCTTTCTACGTGTTTGATATTAATTCCAAAAGCATACATAAATATTGCAACATATTGTTGAATTATATTTTCTAATAATTTGACTAAATATACTTCAAATTCGTGTCGTTCCAAGCCAGTAATAGAAGAACATTCAACTTTTAAAAGTACACTATCTATTGAGCACTGCAAACGGCACACACCTTGCTCTGTCATGTCATGCACGCCATCTATCTGCTCTTTCCCGAAGCATCACCAGCCAGAGAAGAAAGCTTCCATGCTAACAAATTTACGAGCAGATACCAATAGTTTTATTTTTCCGTGAGCTCTGCATAATTTTTAAAGTAACATCTATTTCGTGTACAGCGATTTTGAATACTAGTAATTTCTATTCAGCCTGTAATTGTTCGTCTACGTAAATTATACGCCATATTGTTCTTCCGAAAACTCATTTCCTTGTTTCCGAAGAAAGTGGAACATGCGTGAATAGTTTTTAAGCAATTCTAACATTCGACGTCACATATTTCCAACTCAAATATATTAGCTATAATGTTCAAAGTGTGACAATAGCTACAACTATCGTCTCGCAAATGTTAACCCAAATTCACTGTCTCGGACAAATTAAAAAAGAGTTAGCAAATATTTAATTTTTTGCAAGGTTTTATATTTTTTACTTTTATAACCTACTAATTTTTTTAGACAGATGTCAATCTAAAATATTTTAAAATTTATTTAGCATTACAGTACAATGGCAAGTAGATTGGCTGACAACATGTTGATAAAAAATACAGCCTCCACTTTACGCACCAGCTGATGGCGAAAGGATACATAAACGAAAAGTAAACATTTGTGCTACTTTCGTCGAACTATCAGAATCTCGCCAACTTACTTGAGACAGACAATATCTTGTGTTAAGTTATTCAATACAAAACTCCATACTTGCCTGCATGCAATCTCGAATAGCAGGTCTCACAGAAGCTTCTGCCAGAGCATGTACAGAACATTGTATCATGGCACATAGGCTTAATGTACTTCAAAAGTTTAAAACATTCACAAAAACACAGATTTTCATCTCATGGACATGTCTCCAAGATTGGCTCACAATGTACAATATTACTGTCAAAATCATGTAACCAAACAGTGACATGACGTGCTTACATTTTGTTTTCAACAATTCCATTGTTTCATAAAGAAAATGGAATGTTTTAAGTATGGAATTACACAGGGAATGATGGCACTGAACAAGAGCATCCATAGCAAAGCAGTGTCCAGAAGAGTGTGAACTGCGAGAGGCTCACCTGAGCAGGTGGGAGCAGAGGAAGACAACGGGCAGGACAGACCAAGGACGCACGCCTGCTGTGAGCGCAGAGTGGAACATGATGCAGTGGCCATGCTCACTCATGCTGTGCAGCTGATGTCGCGCGGCCAGTACTAGGATCCCTGCCACGTACGCCCACACCATCGAGCTGTAGAAGCGTGCCAGCTGACCCAGAGAATCCACCAATGAACCATGCAACCTACAACCAGTCACATTGTCTCACGTTACAAGCTGATAACCGACTTGAGTGCCAGCCGTACAGTAAGAGCTCATTATAAAGTACGTACTTCACTTTAAATTTTTTTTCATAATAAAGAATGTATTTTTTTATCCCTACCAACATTTAATAAGTGTTCAGTATAAAATACTTTTATTATTACATTGGAAGTCGCATTGTGTACTTTGAAACAAAATTTGCTGTATCATATTAAGATGATGAGGTTTGGTGGTGCCCTGTTTCTGGGAGAATCACATAACTGATGGGCAGAAGCATCCTTTGGGTAGACTTTCTGTGGCCCAGAGTGCAGTTGGATGACAGTCTTTAGGTACCTCACCGGTGCACACAGGAAAGTCGGCTGGCGTTGTGCAGGCATGAAAGGGAATGAACTTGCTCTACAGCTTGAAGGATGTAAGCAAAGGATCCACAAATCTGCATTCTTTGACTGTGTCTCCAGTAACAACTTCTCCAAGGTAGGAACCCTTAAGAATTCTCTCCTTTAAAAGTGTTTTATTTTTTTCCATGCCCCCTTTGTTCTTGTCTGTGGACCTGCAACAGATAAACTGCACCCTGCTGTCCCTTAAATATTTGCGTGCCCAGTCCAGGAATGTGGGCATACACAACGATGAAGACATAGCCTATTCAGCACTGTTGGCTGGTGCCAAACCGTTATATCAGGTTCACGCCCATCTCGGAAGTGACTGGAAGAACGGAGATTGTGCTGCTCTGCAGATTTTCAGCCTGCAATGTAAGGTAGAACTCTTAAAATTTCATTTCTCTTTTTTACTATGAACCGGCAAGTTAAAGACAAATAGCAGAGGATCACGATGTCAAAACTCGTGCGCCAGCAGAGAAAACATTAAAACTGAGTGTTGAGTTATCTAGACTTGCCCTGCGATGAAGGCAGGTGCTACAGTGCTAAAATAATGATACCAGTGGTAAACTTTTATATTCCTACACTGACATTTAGATAATTTATCAATTTTTAGAACTCAACAACCTTTTCCAATGCATTGTATTGGCTAAAGATAAATAATCCAGCTTGGAAACAGAGTTGATGCCAATGGCAAAGGGTTGATGGTGCACTGGCTACATTTTCCCTCTAGAGACTAGGAAAATGGAGTCTCCTTAACAAGGTCTTTGGCCTATTGGCTGGGCGGTAGGTGTCGACGTTATGTAGACCCTGGCGGTGTGTGACCCTGGCTCAACATAGCGGGTAGTTTAGGTACTGCAGCTTTTGTTAGCCTTTTTCTGGCCCATCCAGTGATGGGGCATTGGAACAACTAAGTACACAGCTATGCAGTCAGAAATGTTACAATACCTAGGGGATAAAAATAAATGAAGAGTAAAGAATTACTACTGTAAAGGATTTAGTGGGTGTCCTGTAGGCACAAGCATGATCGTAAATGACAGTACAGTAACATAGCTGCGCGGGGGAGGAAAGGTTATAGCATGGGCCATTCACGAAGGAGCCGGCTCTTCCTGGGCCGGTGTCTTGGGGTAAACCTCTGCCGGAGTCCTATCAATCCATTAACGTCTCTGATGGCGTTACCAGCTGGGAGGTATGCTCACGATTGACGGAGCTCGGGTCTATAGTAGTTCATGGAGAAGGCCCCCTGATTCTCCACGGAAAGAGTTGAATGAGCATCATTACCAGCCATTGTCCTCAATTTCCCCTTGGTCTCACAGTGTTTCCCCACAGAAGGTCCCTACAGCTCTCAGTAAGCAGCACAACCAGCTTGTAATCTTAGAGTCATGGTGACCATGTGTGTGTGTGTGTTCTCAAGTCTCTGGAGCCTCAGGGAAAGTTTCTCTCTCCCCTTGCTACAGTAGCTCTAGAGGGTGACGTTACTGGCTAGCACTAGACACCAAACACTGACAAGAGGTGGGAGTGCCCTTCAATGGGGACATGGTTCAATTCTCNCTAGCACTAGACACCAAACACTGACAAGAGGTGGGAGTGCCCTTCAATGGGGACATGGTTCAATTCTCTAATGCCATGGCCGTGCATGCTAATGGAAGTACTCAGGTGGATGATCACACAGAAGGCAAAGTGGGTAGGGAAGATGTGAAACAAAAGACAATTGACCAGACCACAAAGAGGTAACTGGCAGATATATTTTTTATTCTGTCTTTGGTGTTTACGAACATATGTAGCCGAATTGTATCCGCTAACGTCAGATGGACAAGGGACCAAGTTTGTCAAGTTGAATAGCTGAATACAGCAGAGCGGGATTGAGGTTTGAAGCAGTCTCTCAGGGTAAGAGCAAACCCAGTAAACTACCTCTGGCGCGGACGAGGCACTCAGGCCAACACTCAGTACTCGTTCTAGAAGTCTCTGCAATAAGATCATCTACTATGCAATGAGCAACATAAGTTAGATATTTATGGAAGAGCAAAAACTGAAAACTGGAGTCTGATCTCCAGTGTGCCCTCTGCCCCTTTCAGAAGGGCAGCTGAGTTGCCACATAAAGAAAGAAACCTCCCCTGATGCACAGCCAGGGTACATGTTCGGTGCCTGCTGGCCAGGGCAAGCCTAGCTAGGGGGTGGATCCACCCACTTAAACTCAAGCGCAGTGTTGTGCAGATTGCCTGCCTCTCAGGTGGCCAGAGGTTCCCTTAGCTTGTGGAAAAGACTGGCACAGAGGCGAAAGAGCAACGGTGTTCTGCGATATGGTGTGCTAGGAGGAAGCACCAGAGGCTGAGGCTACGTACATAACAGACAGCTCTCGAGGCACATCACAGAAAGCAAAAAAATTGAACTCCATTACTAAAAATGCATAAAGGCTACGATTGTTTACAGCCCTGGCTGCAAGAAATATAAAGCCAAAATTTTGAGTAACACTAAGTGTAATTAGAAGAAAGCACACAACAAACTAATATTTCTATTAAAAACCAGTGGCATAATAAAACAATAAACTTTGAGAAACTTGTACCATGAAATTCCCCAGGTATAACAAAGTACTATATACACTGTTAATAGATGTGTGGGGCTTATCTCAACTAATTATGTATTTTCGAAACAAAATCTAATATTTGGCATTACTTACTGAGACATCCATACTCATTCACCCAATATGTATACTAAAGATGTGTAAAGTTCTTTTCTTCATTCAAACAATTCAAACACATGCAAATATATCTATGTATCATAAATGCAGTAAAAGAAAATTAAAAAACAAATTACACGAATTACATACAAAATATATATTACCAGTTCATTCAGTTTATGAACATTGCAAAGATACAAGAAACATTATGGATGTATTCAAGATCGGCACCACGTTTGTGATGCAAAAATTAATTCCTATATTACTCAGCAAACTTGCGCAAGTAGTCTATGTTGGCTGGCACTGTGGTGTGGCCTCATAGATGTCAACATCCTATCGCATTCACACCATCAAATATCAACCTCAAAAATCTAAACAGTCTAGTTGGCAAAAGTTATATCTAAAATTTGTTTTGCATTATTATTCACAGAAAGACATAAAAAGCACACAGCTTCGTGAGTGTAGGTGGTTCTGAACCACTCGGGTGACAACAAAATCCAATTACATTTTTATAAGGAGACAGGAAACACAAGTACTAACAAGGGGGTACTTGCAGATAGGCACACATTCACAAATTTGGACAAACATTTGTAACGTCGGCCGCGCCAGTTACAAAGCCGACCATAAGTTTGCCGACTTGCACTCGACTAGCTCAGAGGTGGAACACGAGACTCAGTAAAATGGACGCCAATTACATACGAAATAAAATCAAGTTCCAGAGTATTTGTTATATACCTTTATTTATCACTTAGTAACACATTTCTCTTCCGAAGTTCTGAATATGCAGAGTACGAAACGTTCACAGATAACCATATAAGTGCATCACAGCGCCACAGTCGTTTACTTAATTATTATGTTCTGGAAAACTGGCCCGAAGAAATAATAAATGCGGTGAACTCCCACACCGGCGGAGAAATACTGTAGTAAAGTCTAGTTTGTCGATGTGGGGGTTTAGCGTCACGCCCAACGCGGCCTAGGCGAGCATTGTACGACGACTGCTCGATATCAACTGACCTGCACTCTAGGGCGACTGACCTGAAGCACTGCTTAAAGGGCGACAGGCACATGTGTATATGTGCTGCCTATCGCCCCCCCTCTCCACAGATAAGGGCCTGGCCACGCACGCTCTCAACACGTTATCGTAACTACGCCGCTGGAACTAAAACTGCGCCGTCAACATACAGATAAACAAACTTCTCGTGCAAAACTTGTTGACGCATTCTGAAAAAAGCTAAATAATGCTGACGCTTAACAAAAACTGAAAACTATGATGTTCGAAACGAAACTGTAAACGTATGCCCGATAAACAAACTATCACGGGAAACGAACCACCACGGCTTTAATTTTGAATACCGATAAAAATATTACTAAGCTTAGCAAAGCTTAAGAAATTGAAACACGTGTCCCGAAAATTAAGAATACTGCGTCATTACACATTTTTCATGAGGTGAGCAGTCACGACGTTTAGTTAGCTTGGCAAGCTGCTTCAGGCAGTATGTGATATTCATCTGAGTTTGTGTACATGAGCCCATCTGCAAGTACTTGTGTATTCTGTACTACGTAATTAGTAGCCTCATGGCCTATTCCTGCCGTCTCTTATTTCCAACACAGTAAGACTTGCCATAGTATGTGCTTGAACTACTACTGATTTGGCCTCTTTGTCACTGTCGTAAGTACATGTGGTCTTAAGTCTCCAAGAAACCTCTGTCAGGCAAAAGACACAGTGGAAAGCAGATACTCAACAAAATGCACAGCCACCCAGTAACAGTATGTTCAGAGAATACCTGACTGAATACTTGCATGCTGGGTCCAGTGTCAACTCCACCCAAGGGCTGACGTTTCCTTCAAGGTCACTTGGCTTGGGTGTATAAAGGCGCAAGTGAAGAACTTCCGAGACATTATCGCTGAAAAATATAACAACATTTGGACTAACAAAAATTTTTTTCGCATTTATGTTAGCTATCATTAACTTGGTTTGCCAGAAGCCAACTATTCCTGAAGTCTGTCGTTCAAATACAGTAGAGCACCCCTTAACCGGAATTCCCTCAAATGGAACTCCCCATATCCAGAACTAATTTTCCAAAAATATTCAAACGTCACAAACTTGTGCCATAACTTTCCCGTGCTCACGAGAGGTCTTTCGTTGCTCACACCAGACTGTACATGCCCACTATCTGGTAAGCAAGCTGCATGATGAAGAGAGAGCCGACCCAAGTGGCACAGCTACAGCTACGCTGCATAATGACACAAGTGACAGTGACTGATGGCAATGTGCGACACATGCCGTTGGTTTTAGTGGTGTGACTTTCAGAATTTAGTGTCCTAAAGTGTCAGTGTAAATGTACCATAATTTGGCGTGTATAGACAGCACTAGAAGTTTTTGATGAAAAATTAGGGATAATTAATATTCTGAGTATAGGCCGCACTGAATTTTTGTATTCCTGTAAATATTGCCGGGACTCATCATGCTAGTGCAGCAGCAAACTATAACGCCAAATTAATTAATTTCCCGTAGTGTGTTATCTTTGCCACGCCGCCTGGCCTCCGTCTGCTGGAAATGGCAACCTCCACTTAAATTAAATAAGTAAAACAAAACAAGAGAGAGAAGGGGATATATATATATATATATTGCCTGGTGCTGGGCGACTTAGGTGGTTGCGCTAGGAGTGAGGGTGGAGGTGAAAAGGAAGAACGCCAAGCGTTTAAACACATGAGTGATTTTTTTGACTTCCTTAGAAACTAAGTTAAAACATTAGAGCATACTGTATGTTGACAAATTTCTAAACATGGTTTAGGGGGGAAAAAATTTTTTATGCCAATATCTCGTAAATAAGCCGCACCCCACTTTTTGCCATTTTTTTTTTTAAATGTGCGTCCTATACTTGCGTATAATATGTTAATCCCGCTCTTGTAAATGCAGGATTGTGCTGACATGCCATGCGGTAAGGGAAAGACTATCCACGGAATCGACTATACATCAGGAAGTTTTATCAGTTGCACGTCAACACAAACAGTAACATGTCATTGCTGCAACCCTAGATTATCTCCAGTCCTCGTTTTCTCACGCAGACACGTGCGCGAAGTGATAAGAACCCCAGCTAGCAGGTTGTGAATGAAGGTTATTAACGCAGCGCCGGGAGTTTTATGACTCACATTTTCATAACCAGTATGCAGTGTTTTTTTTTAATGGTTTTGTAACTTTAAGGATAAAACTAATAATTCACACTCATTGATTTGTTATTTTTCACACCATCCCACACTCATTTCCCATAACCGGAATTTTCCCACTACCGGAATAGCCCTTCCCCCGATGATTCCTGTTGAGGGACCCTCTACTGTACTAACTACTGTATAGCAAAAATGGAAAAAAAAATTCAAGATGGAGTCATGGTGGTGTAGCGGTCAGACTATTTACCTCCCACCAATTCTAACAGGGTTCAATTCCCAATAGGGTCAACAAAATTTTTGCATGTGGGAAATGTGATGAACAATGCCATTGACTGGCACTCCTATTTCCTCCGCCCTCACATTCTGCTGCTGCTCTATCTTCACCTCACTTCACCCTCACTGATGCTCAATACCCAATGTTAAGCACCAACCAAAACCTCTCCACTTCTTTCCTACTTGTTCTCCGAGCCCTGATTTCTTCCTTTCATTGTTTTGGTTCAACCCGTACTTTGTCACATGCACTTTGCAGACTGGCCACAACAGGACTGCCTTGGAGGCATGAAGAATTGCTATTATATGTTCCAGTCTCATTACAACACAACTACATGCTCAAATCAATAAGGTTTTTGAAACAGTCTAACAGATGCCATATTTTATTGCATGGACTCAATGGTAAGATATCATGACAAATAGTACATTTTGGAAGAACATTTTCACACATTCTGTTACAAGATTTGATTGATAAGCACTCGAGAGAGAAGGATAACGATTGACACTCATCATACGCAAACTTACCATCTCGCCACCTTGGTATTCACTGCTCCTCCTGGGAATGCTGCGAGACTACTTGCGAGACACTGGATACATGTATACAGAATAGTTCAACGCCCACACACTATATAGTACATACGAGAATATACAACATACCGCCCACCGAGCTGACTGAGGTCTCTAAGAGTATGCACACAGTCACAATATGTACAAAATATCACATTTTGAGAATTGACCCAACTGAGCACGAACACAGGAATCAAGAGACACACGTGGCAAGTTGCTAGTAATCTTGGACACAACAAAGAGTGAGTGAGACAGAAGGTACACTGTGGTTCCAATGATGACTGAATCTAACAGGTTATTTCTCCCTTCAAGCCATGACAAAGGCCCATGACCCTTTCACCAGCTTTGTGTGAGGGAAATCAGAGGACTTCCGCAGATGCTTCAGAGATAAAAGATGCTTGCGCTGCACTGTCCAGCAAACACCGCATGACATGAGGCTTATTGTCTGCACCGTAAACCTTCACAAAGGCTGTAGACATTAACACTGATATGCGTTCCCGAGCCTAAACACCTGCGAACGTTTCGCCTGGAAGCTGTGTGGGGTCCAACGTTTTGTCTTGGAGGATTGAAGATACAGTGGGTTTATCTATGTGGAGCAGGGTATGATGCTCTTTCCGACACTGATAACAGGTGAGAGTAGAAACACATGATGCTAGCCAATGGGCTGTCCCAATGCAATTGAAACATCATTTTTTGTTCCGAGCTATTTGTTGTCTGTCTGTAGGTGAGGCATCAATGAATTCAGGACATTTGTACACAGAATAGGTGGTTTGCTGAAACACTGCACAATATCTTGTTTTAGGTCCTGAACTAGTAATAAATACTGCCTTTTGTTGTTGGTTGTGTTGTTACTTGACTTCATCAGCAATGGTTTCAGAGACATGTTATTTGCACGAACCTTATTTCCTACGCCAAGAGCACAATCCATTTTTAATACTCTAGACTGAACAAAAGCTACGAGTTCAGAAACCTTAGGAATTGTGACAGTGCTGTCTGTACGCGAGTTTTCGAACTTTGTGATCACAAACACATCCAACTTGTGCATCAAAACTGTGACCAGAACAGGTTTATTGTTTGTGATATCATGACTCAAGCCTTCCAGAGTACGAGCATTCTCGTTGAAGGTGTTGACAAACTGTTTGACTGAGTGAAGATTTGCAGAGTTGACAGCAGGCTATTCCAGAATTCTGTTTATGTATAGAGAAGTGAGTTTCCTGATGTTCTGGTACTGGGCTATGAGAAGTTCACAAGCTACTGTGTAGTTTTCAGTTGTAATGGGTAGATTGTTTACTAAATGTAAAGCTTCGATATACATTTTCAGACGGGGCGGCAAGAGAAGATGTGAAAGAAGCTTGTGCAACATGAGGGGACAGAAATGAGGTTATGAGACATCGTGTGTCGGACAACTGGGCCAACAAGGACTCGTGCTTTGCGGTAAACACATTTTTGGCCAAATCCTCCAAGGGGTCCGTTTGCAAACATTTGTTGCATAGTGTGTTTACTGCACCTCCAACAGCGCCAAGTTATGAACCAAACACATTCATTTCGTGAACAACATTCAGCGTGACTTTGGGGGCCTTAATCAGTGCTTGTACCCTATAATTTACGTGTTTAAGCTCACTTTCTTGGAGCTTGAACTTAAGCAATATCTTAAACCCCAAGGCTAGGATCACAACATCAAACAAAATAACAGCAAAATGTAAGGAAACAAATATAATACACATGATCGGCAAAATGCTTGGTGAGCTAATAAGTTATGTCGACGTGTCTCTCCTCAACACACAAGGAAGAAACAAGATACAGACATGTAATTACTCACCCACGTGCAAAAAAATATTAACTAACAAGAGACAATGAAAACACCAAACCTTACTTTTTCGACAAAAAATATCACCAAAACTAAATATTTCATCACATAATAATGAAGAGGGGAGAAAAAATTCTTCATTTTATCAGAGGATGCTAGAGTTGCGAGTGTGGATTCAATGTGGCAACGCAGTCACTTCACACAGGTGGTACACTTTACGTTTATGCCACGCACGTAAAAATGAACAAAACTTTATCACAGTTATGCATCAAAATCTCTGGATACGAAATCTGACCACGGAGGACCGAATGTTGCAAGATTTGATTGATAAGCACTCCAGAGAGAAGGATAACAATGTGGACACATCATACGCGAGCTTACCACTTCGCCATCATGGCATTCACTGCTCCTCCTGGGAATGCTGCCAAACTACTTGCGAGATACAGGATACATGTGCGTTGCGCACTGTATAATTCCACACCCACACACACAACATAGTACATGAAAATATACAACGCATTCCATTTAGAAAAAATACCACAACACAAAATAAGGGTCCCACAAATATGCTAAATTACACTCGGCAAAACACCTTTGACAGATATGTTAGTGAGAAATAATGATGCTCCAGTGTTATAGACAAAATTCAGTAAAGCAAAAAATTCTTCAAGCATAATAAAAATTCTGCTAACAATAGCACAAGACTAACATTTGAGCCTAAATATATGTACATGCTTCAACAAAATTTTGTTAAAATAATTTTAAGCAAAAAATACGCTATTACACATTACTCGCTGATCTGTGAATCTCAAACATACAACACCAACACTTCTTGATTAAATTGAGCTCCTAATTCTATGTGTATATATCTATAAGTAATTATCTTGCAGAAATTCTCTACTAAACATTCCTATGTTTATACCTCATTCTGTAAAACTGATGCAAGGTAATAATTCCACCAATTAAAAATACCTCTTCCTCTCCTAGAGTCCTAAAGTCGAAATGTAAACATTTGTTAAGTGAAACATAAACCCAATGTAACTCATAGGCTTTAGCCGGGACCACAAAAATTGTTTGCTTTAACGAAATGTTTATTAATGTGAAGTCCACTAAAGTGATGCTTTCCTCTACCTACTACCCTACTTTCCATGCCTTCAGAAATGAGTCCTACCAAGAGTGCTCAAGACATAAAAACTGGTGCTGCTGATGAATAAACATATTCACACAAAAAATGCACAGTATCATCCATGTAGTTCCAGCAGCATGATACATACGTGATATAGGCATGCGAGTCCTCTCGACACCAGGGAACCTTGAAGCTGGCAACAGCATGGTGCGCTGCTTGCTTGCACTGACTCGGTGATACGTACAACCTGTATGCTTGCCACACCCGTTCTAAGCCTGGCAGCGTAACTTTATAGTAGACAGCGTTATCATCTGTCGACTCCACGATGGTGCGTTCAGAAGGCAGTGGCCAGTAAGGTGGAGTGAACGTTATGTATCGGCCAGACGAGTGGACATCAATCTTCAACTGGACCTTCATGAGATACAACCTTGTATTTACACACGTAAAACTTGAATTACTGACACTAATACAGTACAGTAGAACCGCTCTAAACCAACCCCATTTATTACATCCATTTTGTTTGAGAGGAACCGTAAAAAATATGGGAAATTGATTAAGAAATAAATTTGTTGCACTATTTTTGGTTGCTACATGTTGAATTTTTCTTGGTGAGTGACGTTCTGGAGGTAGCATATATCGAAAAATAGATACCATTCCTCTAAACCACCAGCACTAACCAATACCCATTGACTCCCCCTTTTCCCACCCTCAACCCCTCAGATGACCCAGTGTATCCGTGCACGACTACTGTTATGTGTTTTCCTGGCATTGTGCTCTCGCTCCCTTGCCTTCACAACTTTGCTGGTATTATTACAAAATGCAGTTCTCTTGATTTTTTATTAAAGTTTGTTGAAGACTTATTATGCTTGGTTTTTTTTGGCTTGAATATGTAAATGATTGCTGACAACCCGTGCCTTTTATAGGACTTACGATTCTGTTAAAATTAGTGGCGTTTGGAAAGAGAGCCAGTTAAGTCAGTTAGTCGCACTATATGAAGACTGTTTACGGTAAAGTGAGAATGTTTTTGAAAGCCCTTCGTAGTTTGATCTTTCTTCAGTTTGCATATGCTTCTGCCTCACGTCAATCTAAACACAGCCATGCAATTTCATTTAATGTTTACATCAACTACACAAGTTTTCTGTGTTTTTTCTGGACAAATAAAAAAGCACCATGTAATCACTTATGGTTAACAACATAAACTACAGTACACATTGTTTAATACCACATACCATATATACAACTATAAAAATATGGACAAAAATATTTTGCATGTTGAAGTGTTTTGAAGCAATGTTGACACGTGACGCTCTTTGATAAGTCAATATAAACACGACTTCGCCTCTTCTGCACATGGAATCACGTAACCCGGGCGGAGTGTGAACCTCAAACAACTTGCATCCAGAGTTTACCAACATGCCCCTAGACGTGAGGGCACTCACGGATAAAGGCAGCCGAGTTAGTTTGCCTTACTATTAGACGTCATGCCAACCCCTCTTGTGTGATAGAAGCCAGCCTAGCGTGCCAGCTAACCACCTATGATTACGCAGCAGATGCAACCCCGCATGACAGAGACGCCTGCTTTCGCCATGGACCGAGAGATGGCGCCAGAGAGCGCAGTTCCGCTCACGGAAGAAGGAGCTCACCCCACCACCCCCGCACCTCAGAGAGCCCACAGCAGTTCATTTTCAGCAGCTCGCTCCACCACCTCATGTGCTGGAGTTCTCTGCTACTACCGCCTTCCTCACAAAGGACCACCGCTCTTCAAGAGATCCTACAGACATTCAACCTTCGAAGAAGTGTTCAACCCCCCTTAACACTCACTACCATTCTGGTAGTGATACCCGAGTCCCTTCTGGACAACAGCAATAGAGTTAGTTAGGGTTAGCCAGTATCATAGCTACCTAGCCGCATCTGCTTTGTTAGTTCAGACCCAGGTCCCCTTCACCTGGTTTGCGTAGGTTAGCTCCAGTTACAGTTCTTGGTTAATTATGAGTTAATACGGGACACCATGATATTCCTCTCGGAATAAACACGTCTTCTATTACCTTCAGAGTACTCATTGCTAAGGGTGACTGTAACTCCCAACTTCCGTAGACGTCAGCCCACCAGGGAAGAGCAGGAGACTGCTGCATTCCCAGCCTATTTTCCGAACCTAGTGTAGGACTGCGGGTTCCCTTAACCAGGTGCACGTACATCAAAACAATACACATTAGACGGCCACCCATACTGTATCCTGGTGTACAGTACGGTAAAGCCACAACCACAATGCTAGTCAGTCAGTCTAATCGATTCACTCATTCACTGCGCTGAACTGTCCCCAGTTAGAGTGCTTGGGTACGACTCTGGTTGGCTCAGCCCAACACTTAGGGTACTTAGTCGCCTGCTCCTCTCTTGCGTGGCCGACCGTAGAACCTGCCTACATGCCTTACGCCTGTAGGAGTGATACCAGGTTGCGTATTAGAAAGGCGACTACCAACTTCAAGCTGAACTTGGACTGTAACCCAGTCCCAAATGCACTTTGCAGCATAACCCACCGGTAACTAGCTCAAGCCGCCCGACAGTTGGAGTCTAGGGAAGGCTAACCTAACAGATATAATTTTTTCAAAAGACTTCTACGTATTAAAAAAATTTATATTTAATTATAATTAGCTTTTTTTGGGGCTATAAATGATTGAACACAAACTTAATGCAAAAAAATATCAAATTTTGACATACAGTGGATTCTCCATGCATCGTTTCTCAGGGGAGTGACAAAAAATTGCAATACATGTAGACCTTCAATGAATGTGGTCTTGAAATGCAGATAATTCAAGAAATGGGGACCACAGAATATGTTCCATGGATGCGGCAGATTTCAATCCATCCGAGTTCAATGGATAGAAGTCTGGGGTGGGTCAAAACCTGTCCAAAATTCCCCAAAAATATCAATAGCGATTGATCTGTCTTAACGACCTNGTGCATCAAAACTGTGACCAGAACAGGTTTATTGTTTGTGATATCATGACTCAAGCCTTCCAGAGTACGAGCATTTTCGTTGAAGGTGTTGACAAACTGTTTGACTGAGTGGAAATTTGCAGAGTTGACAGCAGGCTGTTCCAGAATTCTGTTTATGTATAGAGTAGTGAGTTTCCTGATGTTCTGGTACTGGGCTATGAGAAGTTCACAAGCTACTGTGTAGTTTTCAGTTGTAATGGGTNAGTGAGTTTCCTGATGTTCTGGTACTGGGCTATGAGAAGTTCACAAGCTACTGTGTAGTTTTCAGTTGTAATGGGTAGATTGTTTACTAAATGTAAAGCTTCGATATACATTTTCAGACGGGGCGGCAAGAGAAGATGTGANTTGTAATGGGTAGATTGTTTACTAAATGTAAAGCTTCGATATACATTTTCAGACGGGGCGGCAAGAGAAGATGTGGAAGAAGCTTGTGCAACATGAGAGGACAGAAATGAGGTTATGAGACATTGTGTGTCGGACAACTGGGCCAACAAGGATTCGTGCTTTGCGGTAAACACATTTTTGGCCAAATCCTCCAAGGGGTCCGTTTGCAAACATTTGTTGTATAGTGTGTTTACTGCACCTCCAACAGCGCCAAGTTGTGAACCAAACGCATTCACTTTGTGAACAACATTCAGCGTGACTTTGGGGGCCTTAATCAGTGCTCGTACCCTATAGTTTATGTGTTTAAGCTTACTTTCTTGGAGCTTGAACTTAAGCAAAAATATTTTGAACCCCAAGGCTAGGATCACAACATCAAACAAAATATCAGCAAAATGTAAGGAAACAAATATAATACACATGATCGGCAAAATGCTTGGTGAGCTAATAAGTTATGTCGACGTGTCTGACGCAACATAAATATATTTGCGAAAACACTCCTCAACACACAAGGAAGAAACAAGATACAGACATGTAATTACTCACCCATGTGAAAAAAATATTAACTAACAAGAGAGAACGAAAACACCAAACCTTACTTTTTCGACAAAAAATATCACCAAAACTAAATATTTCATCACATAATAATGAATAGGGGAGAAAAAATTCTTCATTTTATCAGAGGATGCTAGAGTTGCGAGTGTGGATTCAATGTGGCGACGCAATCACTTCACACAGGTGGTACACTTTACGTTTATGCCACGCACGTAAAAATGAACAAAACTTTATCACAGTTATGCATCAAAATCTCTGGATACGAAATCTGACCACGGAGGACCGAATGTTGCAAGATTTGATTGATAAGCACTCCAGAGAGAAGGATAACGATGGGGACACATCATACGCGAGCTTACCACTTCGCCATCATGGCATTCACTGCTCCTCCTGGGAATGCTGCCAAACTACTTGTGAGATACTGGATACATGTGCGTTGCGCACTGTATAATTCCACACCCACACACACAACATAGTACATGAAAATATACAACACATTCCATTTAGAAAAATACCACAACACAAAATAAGGGTCCCACAAATATGCTAAATTATAATCTGCAAAAAATCTTTGACAGATATGTTAGTGAGAAATAATGATGCTCCAGTGTTATGGACAAAATTCAGTAAAGCAAAAAATACTTCAAGCATAATAAAAATTCTGCTAACAATAGCACAAGAGTAACATTTGAGCCTAAATAATATGTAAATACTTCAACAAAATTTATTTAATATAATTTGTTAAAATAATTTTAAGCAAAAAATACGCTATTACACATTACTCGCTGATCTGTGAATCTCAAACATACAACACCAACACTTCTTGATTAAATTGAGCTCCTAATTCTATGTGTATATATCTATAAGTAATTATATTGCAGAAATTCTCCACTAAACATTCCAACATTCCTATGTTTATACCTCATTCTGTAAAACTGATGCAAGGTAATAATTCCACCAATTATAAATACCTCTTCCTCTCCTAGAGTCCTAAAGTCGAAATGTAAACATTTGTTAAGTGAAACATAAACCCAATGTATCTCATAGGCTTTAGCCGGGACCAAAAAAATTGTTTGCTTTAACAAAATGTTTATTAATGTGAAGTCTACTAAAGTGATGCTTTCCTCTACCTACTAACCTACTTTCCATGCCTTCAGAAATGAGTCCTACCAAGAGTGCTCAAGACATGAAAACTGGTGCTGCTGATGAACAAACATATTCACACAAGAAATGCACAGTATAATACATGTAGTTCCAGCAGCATGATACATACGTGATATAGGCATGTGAGTCCTCTCGACACCAGGGAACCTTGAAGCTGGCAACAGCATGGTGCGCTGCTTGCTTGCACTGACTCGGTGATACGTACAACCTGTATGCTTGCCACACCCGTTCTAAGCCTGGCAGTGTAACTTTATAGTAGACAGCGTTATCATCTGTCGACTCCACGATGGTGTGTTCAGAAGGCAGTGGCCAGTAAGGTGGAGTGAACGTTATGTATCGGCCAGATGAGTGGACATCAATCTTCAACTGGACCTTCATTAGATACAACCTTGTATTTACACACGTAAAACTTGAATTACTGACACTAATACAGTACAGTAGAACCGCTCTAAACCAACCCCATTCATTACATCAATTTTGTTTGAGAGGAACCGTAAAAAATATGGGAAATTGATTAAGAAATAAATTTGATGCACTATTTTTGGTTGCTACATGTTGAATTTTTCTTGGTGAGTGACGTTCTGGAGGTATCATATATCGAAAAATAGATACCATCCATCTAAACCACCAGCACTAACCAATACCCATTGACTCCCCCTTTTTCCCACCCTCCACCCCTCAGAAGACCCAATGTATCCGTGCATGACTACTGTAATGTGTTTTCCTGGCATTGTGCTCTCACTCCCTTGCCTTCACAACTTTGCTGGTATTATTACAAAATGGAGTTCTCTTGATTTTTTATTAAAGTTTGTTGAAGACTTATTACGCTTGGTTTTTTTTTTGGCTTGATTATGTAAATGATTGCTGACAACCCGTGCCTTTTATAGGACTTACTTTTCTGTTAAAATTAGTGGCATTTGGAAAGAGAGCCAGTTAAGCCAGTAAGTCCCACTATATGAAGACTGTTTACGGTAAAGTGAGAATGTTTTTGAAAGCCCTTCGTAGTTTGATCTTTCTTCAGTTTGCATATGCTTCTACCTCATGTCAATATAAACACAGCCATGCGATTTCATTTAATGTTTACATCAACTACCCAAGTTTTCTGTGTTTTTTCTGAACAAATTAAAAAGCACCATGTAATCACTTATGTTAACAACATAAACAACAGTACACATTGTTTAATACCACATACCATATACAGAACTATAAAAATATGGACAAAAATATTTTGCATGTTGAAGTGTTTTGAAGCAATGTTGACACGTGACGCTCTTTGATAAGTCAATATAAACACGACTTCGCCTCTTCTGCACATGGAATCACGTAACCCAGGTGGGGTGTGACCTCAAACAACTTGCATCCAGAGTCTACCAACATGCCCCTAGACGTGAGGGCACTCACGGACAAAGGCAGCCGAGTTAGTTTGCCTTACTATCAGACGTCATGCCAACCCCTCTTGTGTGATAGAAGCCCGCCTAGCGTGCCAGCTAACCACCTAAGTTTACGGAGCAGATGCAACCCCGCATGACAGAGACGCCTGCTTTCGCCATGGACCGAGAGCGCAGTTCCGCTCACAAAAGGAGCTCACCCCACCACCCCCGCACCTCAGAGAGCCCACGGGCAGGTGGAATATATGTCCGTGCAAAGCCGCAGAATGGCAGTTGATTCTCAGCAGCTCGCTCCACCACCTCGTGTGCTGGAGCTCTCTGCCAACTCCAATGTCTTCGCGACCTACCAGAAGCACTTCNCCCACCACCCCCGCACCTCAGAGAGCCCACGGGCAGGTGGAATATATGTCCGTGCAAAGTCGCAGAACAGCAGTTCATTTTCAGCTGCTCGCTCCACCACCTCATGTGCTGGAGTTCTCTGCTACTACCACCTTCCTCACAAAGGACCACCGCTCTTCAAGAGATCCTACAGACATTCAACCCTCGAAGAAGTGTTCAAGCCCCCTTAACACTCACTACCGTTCTGGTAGTGACACCCGAGTCCCTTCTGGACAACAGCAATAGAGTTAGTTAGGGTTAGCCAGTATAATAGCTACCTAGCCGCATCTGCTTTGTTAGTTCAGACCCAGGTCCCCTTCACCTGGTTTGCGCAGGTTAGCTCCAGTTACAGTTCTTGGTAAATTATGAGTTAATACGGGCCACCATGATATTCCTCTCGGAATAAACACGTCTTCTATTAACTTCAGAGTACTCATTGCTAAGGGTGACTGTAACTCCCAACTTCCGCAGATGTCAGCCCACCAGGGAAGAGCAGGAGACTGCTGCATTCCCAGCCTATTTTCCGAACCTAGTGTAGGACTGCGGGCTCCCTTAACCAGGTGCACGTACATCAAAACAATACACATTAGACGGCCACCCATACTGTGCACCTCGTGTGCAGTACGGTAGAGCCCCAACCATTAGGTCACAACCACAAGGCTAGTCAGTCAGTCCAATCCATTCACTTATCCACTGCGCTGAACCGTCACCAGTTAGAGTGCTTGGGTACAACTCTGGTTGGCTCGGCCCAACACTTAGGGTACTTAGTCGCCTGCTCCTCTCTTACGTGACCGACCGTAGAACCTACCTACATACATGCCTGTAGGAGCGATACCAGGTTGCGTATTAGAAAGGCAACTACCACCTCCAAGCTGAACTTGGACTGTAACCCAGTCCCAAATGCACTTCGCAGCATAACCCACCGGGAACTAGCTCAAGCCGCCAGACAGTTGGAGTCGAGGGGAGGCTAACCTAACAGATATCATTTTTTCAAAAGATTTCTACGTATTAAAAAAATTTATATTTAATTTTAATAATTTTTGTTTTGGGGCTATAAATGATTGAACACAAACTTCATGCAAAAAATATCAAATTTTGACATACAGTGAATTCTCCATGCAATGTTTCTCAGGAGTGTGACAAAAAATTGCAATACATGTAGACCTTCAATGAATGTGGTCTTGAAATGCAGATAATTCAAAAAATGGAGACCACAGAATATGTTCCATGGATGCGGCGGATTTCAATCCATCCGAGTTCAATGCACAGAAGTCTGGGGTGGGTCAAAACCTGTCCAAAATTCCCCAAAAATATCAATAGCGATTGATCTGTCTTAACGACCTNAGAAGTCTGGGGTGGGTCAAAACCTGTCCAAAATTCCCCAAAAATATCAATAGCGATTGATCTGTCTTAACGACCTTATTTCTGGAAACCATGAGGGGTCATTTTAGTAAGGTTTCACTGTATTTTTGTTTTAATGATACAGTAAAATTCTTANATTTCTGGAAACCATGAGGGGTCATTTTAGTAAGGTTTCACTGTATTTTTGTTTTAATGATACAGTAAAATTCTTTAAATATGCCAAAATAATGTAATTTCAACCACTTAAAATGTAATTAATGCTACATTACATAGAATAAATGCATTATTATTACAGAAATACTCACTGGGTCATCAGTAGGAAGCACACGAAGAACAACATGGGTGAAAGGCTGTTGGCGTAGCAGTGTCATATTGAGCAACACAAACTTTCTTTTGTAGCGAGCAGATGGAGAAATGTGAGTCCAGTTTGACAAATTGACACCAGACTCGCTGCAAAGCAAATAAATATTGGTCAACAACAAAACCTTCTTAAGAATTATTTCAAGTTTCAAGTTCACATTTTAGACTGCAGGGTTAGTCTAAAAAATATGGAGTGAAGTATGGGAGTGCGTTATTGCTCCCATTNATTTCTGGAAACCATGAGGGGTCATTTTAGTAAGGTTTCACTGTATTTTTGTTTTAATGATACAGTAAAATTCTTACAATATGCCAAAATAATGTAATTTCAACCACTTAAAATGTAATTAATGCTACATTACATAGAATAAATGCATTATTATTACAGAAATACTCACTGGGTCATCAGTAGGAAGCACACGAAGAACAACATGGGTGAAAGGCTGTTGGCGTAGCAGAGTCATGTTGAGCACCACAAACTTTCTTTTGTAGCGAGCAGATGGAGAAATGTGAGTCCAGTTTGACAAATTGACACCGGACTCGCTGCAAAGCAAATAAATATTGGTCAACAACAAAACTTTCTTAAGAATTATTTCAAGTTCCAAGTTCACATTTTAGACTGCAGGGTTAGTCTAAAAAATATGGAGTGAAGTATGGGAGTGCGTTATTGCTCCCATTNCAAGTTCACATTTTAGACTGCAGGGTTAGTCTAAAAAATATGGAGTGAAGTATGGGAGTGCGTTATTGCTCCCATTTGCTATAGTTGTTGAAGCGATAATGTCAGAAGTGAAAGATAGCATAGGAGTACAAAATATGAAGACTATAGTGTTTGTGGATGATCTGATGGTGTGGGGTAAAAAAGAAGAGGTACACGTCCTACTGGATGCATGAGATACACAACATTGCCTTAATGTGATACACTCGGGCAAACAGTTATCGATAAAATATTCTGAAATTTTGGCAAATACTGTAACTAATTTAAATTCCCAATTTCCCGAAGGGTTTGTCTCACCCTTACTTATCACATTATGTCAACATAGTAGTTTCTGAAACTTTGCAAATAACTAAATGTATTTCAAAGGGTTTGTTTACANCTTATCACATTATGTCAACATAGTAGTTTCTGAAACTTTGCAAATAACTAAATGTATTTCAAAGGGTTTGTTTACCCCTTAATTATCACATTACTACATAATCATATAATGTATTCTACCTAACTTTCCATAACAAACCATAGCATAAAGTTGTATCTGGAGTTTAAGATAATCATGTATACAAGTTGAAAAAATATATTAATTTTATTAATTGACAATAAAGTAATTGTAAGCTGTATGACAAAGTGCGAGCATTACAGGGAGGCATGCATGCAGTACATGTAGACGCAGTGATGTGGGAATGGCNCTTATCACATTATGTCAACATAGTAGTTTCTGAAACTTTGCAAATAACTAAATGTATTTCAAAGGGTTTGTTTACACCTTAATTATCACATTACTACATAATCATATAATGTATTCTACCTAACTTTCCATAACAAACCATAGCATAAAGTTGTATCTGGAGTTTAAGATAATCATGCATACGGTAGTAAGTTGAAAAAATATATTAATTTTATTAATTGACAATAAAGTAATTGTAAACTGTATGACAAAGTGCGAGCATTACAGGGAGGCATGCATGCAGTACATGTAGACGCAGTGATGTGGGAATGGCGATTGGCAACTAACCACATGCGGACGTTGTTGACGACGACAGCGGCCTGGCAGGCAAACACCCAGTCCTTGTCAGAGAGGTTGATGGCCTCGACGGCCAGGAGCTCGTGTTTGGGGTCGTCAAGCAGGCGCACCATCATGTGCGTGGGCACTCGAACCCCGGCTCTCAGCTCCACCGAGTACTGTCGCAGCACGCTCTCGCGCCACTCCCCCTTCAAGTCAAACGCAACCACCGGTGGGTGGAATGCCACCGCCAGCCGCTTGCCTGCCGTCCTCTGCACCCAATTAGAAGTACAGTGGTCATTCAAAATACTTTTTAGAACACTAATTACAAGTTTGCTGCTAACTGAAAATGAAAGCCTAGAAACTGGTTACAACATGGAGGTCGGTCTGCTGTACCGCCCAACTAGAAATGCTCTCTCCTTAGAGGATTGCAAATAGGTAACAAAAGCACATGATACAGACTGGTCATAGTTGACTAAGAATTTTAAAATAATAATGAGCAGACAGACCCTTAGCTGCACACCTATATTTTACTGCAAATACCATCTGGAGTATTCCCAGTAAAGATGAAAAAGAATTAGGAAAGGTAGTTTCATGTCTTACCTCATTAAGTGAAACGTTTATGTAGGAAACTAATGAAGTTGGATTACTTTTGTCTAGCAGAAAGTAGCATAGGAGCTGGCATAACAGTAATGTATGTTTGTAACAATTTCACTGAAGCACTTGACTGACACGGATGTGAGCAGGTTGCAAGTCTGTAGATGAATACACATTTGACACAATAAAGCAAAAACAAAGCTGAACTTTCAAAAGTGCCCAATAAACCACCACAATCACAAAATTATGTCGATATGCAGTTTCTGTAATGCTGATTCCCTGATGTGCTGCCGATGTATGAAAAACCTTTCTGCTAATATTTAAGTTGAATTTAGGCTCTATTGTACTAAAACAAAGGTATTGGTAAAATGCAGCAAAATTAAAAGCAAATTTTAACTTGTTTCTGTTCACAGTGACCAAAAAGAAAAAACAGTAATGCAACAAACAAACCATCTGAGTTTAAATGAGGACAAAAAATAAAAAAATAGTCAGTCTATCTTCATAAAAAAAACTTATTCCCGAACACAGATTTAGAAAATTAATTACGTAGTCACAAATTTGGTGAATACCATCATTAAAACTTCGCACAGGTATATCAAATGTGCTGTCAAAGTAGACACATGGAAATTTTAATTACTTTGGAAATGCAAGGAAGATAATTCTGTTTTCGTAGAAGTCACATTTCAGCACTTCAATGAGCATTAAAATAGTAAATACCTAGAAGTAAATGCAAATAAACTGATAACAAAATAAGCTAAATTAACCAAACGTGAACCTGAATTTACAATGTTAAATAACCTAGGAGGGGAATCAAAATAAACCAATATCTGGTTTACCAAATAAATACTGACGTAAATAAATAAACATCTGTACTCATTACAAGCTAAATAAACAAAAATATGAAAACCAAAAACGAGCAAAACAAAACACAGCACACACTAAAGAGCCTTCTAATGAACTGGGAATGAACAGGTAACAAAATGTACTAGTTTAGAAGGCTGTAATTACATCCATCCATCAATCAGTTGGAGTACCAGAGGGATCTATTCTAGGACCATTGTTGTTCATCCTACTAATATTATAAATGCGAAAGTCTGTGTGTGTATGTTTGTTACCACTCAGCTCCATAACAACTGAACGGATTTTGATGAAATTTGGTATATAGGTACTTCAGGTCCTGGAATAGGACATAGGATACTTTTTATTCCAGAAAATTGTATGGTTCCTGTTGAATAACAACAAAACGTAATTCTGCAATGGCTGGGAACGTGACCGGAATATTTTTTTCCTCTGGTGTCCGAGTTTGTCAGGCTGCCCGAGAACCTCTGAAATGACTTAACAACTGCTATCAATCGATAACAACCGAAACCGAATATTTAACGTGCCCTCCAAAGCCCGGAAGCGCTCATATGTTATGCCACTAAACTGTCACCCATCCAAATGTGTGCCACTGGGAACGTTGCTTAACTTTGGTGATTGATTAAGATCCCTCAGCCAAACGTAAAAAGTAGTACCTCGATACACTTATTTATGAAGCTACAACTTGATGAAACTCACGTTTTGATTTTCATACATCGACGCTGGAAAGCGGAAATGTGGTAACTACGCGACAGTTGCACAAACACAATCCAAAAACAATACCCTACTTCTTGGCTATCGGGTGAGGAAAAACACTTTGATAAAAACTTTAAAATAGGTCATTATCATCTGCAGGAAATAGAAAATATAAAATTTCTATCTATCATGAGTTATGTAATCATATTTTGGGGCAGGTCAAAAAATTGGATAGCTACCTTTAAACTGCAAAAGAAAACAGTGGGAATAATAACTGGTGAAGGTTATAGAAGTCACTGCAAACCTCTTCACAAAAAAAAAAAAATGACACTACCATGCTTGTATATGTACTCCTGTATTTTGTTCTATATGAAAAACATAAATCATGTTAAAAATCCAGACACACTAACATCTTGCCGACCATGACGTCGTCGTCAGTCACCCAATGTTACACGCCAGGGTCATCGCTTAAAGTCACGTTCAAGCAAGTTGCAGGCGGAAAGAATGAACGACAGTTGAGTGCCTTGGCCTTAGAGATCATGCGTTTTGAAGCCTCGAAAGTACAAAATGGATGTGACTACGAGGAAAACTTAACTTGCCTGGCAGCGCATGAGAGGAAGGTGGCTCAGTGAGTTAGCAGAACAGCAGGACACGTACATGCACCAAGTGGTAGTGAACGGCCGCCCCGTGGTCGCTGGTGCTAGGTGACACTTGCCGCGCCCTGGCATCCACCAGGTCAAACAGTGAGCGCACCACCACCATCATCAGCTCCTTACACCACACACTGCACAGGTGGTCCGTTGACAGCCACACCCCCGGCACCGCTGTCGTCTACGCACACGTTCATGAACACACACACAGTGATGAGAGATACACTGAAGTTGCTGTCAACCTTGGACATTATCACATTGACTGATAAGTTTATACATGGGATTTAATTTGTGCGTACCATGTCCAGTAACACTAGGGATGCAATACAGGTGGCATTTAGTTGTGGTAAATGCAAAAGACCTAAGAAAACTTTACGATAAGTGAATGACAGGTAGTTAATGTGCCAACATGCAAACGAGCATTGGAATATAAGTACTGTAATAGGTTGCACAAGGGCTAATTATAACATTTAAATTCACAAATTGTAACCTAATTTAACATAACACAAACAGTGTTACTAAAAATGGCAATACATGCAGGAAAAAAGTCATGATGATGATAATTACCTCACGGATTACAGAAAGGTCTCAGTACACAAACTCCTAAAAAATAAAATCTAAGAATAGAATTGGGAAATACTTTTATAATATGTTGTGGTTACATTTATAGACAATATATTTTAATGCCTGTAACTATCATGTACAACAGTAGTTGAACATACTATAGTTTTCACTTTAAAATTTGTCTACATTTTGCACAAAATTACGGATATAAACTACAAAATTAGTAAATATGCCAAAATAGTTGTCTTTAAATTATATCTACTACTCAATGATATTGAAATTTATACTTATATCATGAAGAAAAAATACTTTTTGTAATAAAATTTTTTAACACGTACTTTTAAGATGAAATTCTACTACAATTAATAGGGAGTTCTGTTTAAATGTGTTATTATAATGTTCTACACAATAAAAAATTTTTTAATTTGAAAAATTAATGTACTTATTTTGTAATTTCTAATTGTTATTACTCACAAAATAGTCAACAAATTTTAATTAAAAAACCATACATTTAATTACCATACATTTAATTAAAAAACCAAACAATAGCATACTGCCGTATGCTATTGTTTTCTTTATTTAAGTATATACTGCAAATAAAACAAATTGCATTGAAATACATCAAGTAGTTCAAATTTAAATCTCAATTTTATATTTTGGAAATATATGCACTGAGACCTTTAAGGGTTAAATAAAAAAAAACGCCAGAAAACACAAGTTGGTACAACTGGTTCACGGATGAGTATTTCTGAAATCACCTTTGAAAAAATGTCTTTTGTCCTAGAGGGCCTGGTGGCCAAAGGAGATGGATAAAGAAGTCAGGAATAAACTTAAAAACACAGTGCATTTTGTTACAAACACTCTATGTTGAGCTTCAGTAGTGCAGCAGCTAGAGCAATCGCCTCCCACCAAGGTGAACCTGTTTCAATTCCCAATGGTGTCAATCCCGGATTTTCACACGTGGGAATTGTGCCGGACGATGCAGCTGGTCAGCATGTTTTCGCAGGGATCTCCCATTTTCTGCACCCTTGCATTCTGGCACTGCTCCATACTTAGCTTGCTTAACTCTCATCTCAAAACCTTGTTAATAACTGCCCAAATCTTTCCACTCCACTCTCTCTCTGCATCTGTATCTCTACTTTCCATTTATGTCTAGCCATTTCTCCATCTCTCTTTCTCATTCTATGTACACACGTATGTTTGTGTATCCGTCTGTGTGTTCGCGAGGGAGAAAGAGAATGAAATATGTTGATAGCCTAGCCTTATTTCCAAAAGTAGGCTGAAAACTGCATCACAGCCACTCACCAAAATGTTGACATCAGCCTGCTGGGCATGAGTGAGGTCTGATCGAACCAGCAAATCACGGTGACCACCTCCAATCGAGACAAAGGTGACGTGGCTCAGGTTGGCTGCTCTCTCTGCGTACCAGTATGCATTGACGTTGCGGTAGTAGCGTGAAATGTGCCAGTCGAGAGCCAGAACAGGATGTTTGTGAGGCGTCGCCAGCGTCACGATGACACGCACCAGGTGCCTGTCGAAGTTACGATTCAGGAACAAGCCCCTGGCCAACATGCCACCCTGCAGCAAAAGTCCCCCACTTTCAATATTATCTACTTAATCTTGTTTATTAATACCTCCACTTTTGTGTAGGAAGATAGCTTATTAAGTAACGTAACTAACATTTAACAACAAAGACAATGCTTTCCATCCATTGGTTAAGCTTCTAACGGCTATGATCACCAGATGTTACTTTGTTATTGAATGTACGGTATGTAAATACAGCTAGCATACAGAGGCAACTAATATTCAGAGCTACATTCTCAATTACTACGAACAACTGAAAATTAAAAACTGCTCACTTACCATGGAGTGCCCAATCAATATAACTGATTTTGGAGGATTTGACGTATTGGCGTATAACTGCAGAATCCTTTTAATGCTGAGATGAACAAACTGAGTTTGATCATCCAGAACGCCTCCGTACAATGCAGAGTACTCATCATTCAGATCAACAGCAAAGAAATCAAAATGGTATGGACTGTGGGAACTGATGGCTTTACGTAGGCTCACTGAAGCCAATGAACGCACTAGACAGAATAAAAATGGAAAGTTTTAGTTATATCTTTAAATAGCATTGTGTAAATTACTAAATAAAATCTGAAAGCCAGAAATTTATACAAAATAAACTTTCCTCCAGAGAGGTGTTAAAATTTTACACTCTGAAAGGCTGTTACATAAAATAAAAAGAAAAAAAAATTTAATAAAAATTTTAAAAACGCATTCAAAAACATAATTTACCAATACTGATACAATTGCTTATTTGTTAATTAATACAATGTCGCCATGTCAGTTACCCCTTAGTGGGATTTGCTGTTGTAGGGNNGACAAAGGTGAAGCCATGGTATTTGCTTGAACTGGGTTTTTTCCTGGTGCACGAGTTGTTGGTTTTGACTACATCAATAATTGTGCATTGAGCTTTGAGTGGCCCGCAGACCAGCGATGGGCGAATGGGTGCCCTGGTAGGAATGTAAGCTGGTGTGATGTTAAGGGCCCGGACTACTCTGGTAACGTTATCTGGCCGGATGAAGAGATCTTCTTCGGCGGCGTAGGTGACAGCGGAGATACTGTGCGTGGTACATGCCAGGGGAGGTTAGAAGTGAAGCTTCCTGCTGGTGGTTGACCCTCTTTGACGTGCAGCCTCATCATTCTTCCAGGAGTATACCTGGTTATCAACTGGGCCGCTTTCCCTCCGTACCCCAGCATAAGCTAACCCTAGTTTGGCAACTTTGCCCTGCCCAGCCCTATAATGAGGCATAAAGTGGTGGGGGTAACCAATTAGGTTGATAATGGGTGGCCAGTAAGGGGTAGACACAGCCTG
Organism: Clitarchus hookeri; assembly: GCA_002778355.1. Lineage (NCBI taxonomy): Eukaryota > Metazoa > Arthropoda > Insecta > Phasmatodea > Phasmatidae > Clitarchus > Clitarchus hookeri. The sequence goes on from NQII01002691.1 coordinate 30,521, forward strand.
TTGGACTGAGGGATGCAGAAGTCAGGTGAGGTGGGAGGCCTGTACTACTGGTCTTCACACCACAGACTTGGGGCGCGGAACGTCGCGGTCGGACAGATGTCACGAAGAGCAGGACTCCTGTCGGGAGTTGCGCTATCGTTTCCAAGCAAGAACGTCGCAGTCTGACTCGGGCACTTACTGGAAGGTCGGTAGTCCAAGAAACCACTGCTCTAATGAGGCCCAGGAAGGCAAGCTTCCTAAGCTGCAGTTCGAGAAAGCTACCATTAGGAGAGAAAAGGATCAAGACATTGGCTCGTAAATAACTCTTGAAGAGTCTTACAAGAACAGGTGACGAACCGGAAAGAGAAAGGACAAGGTGTAGGAATACAGAGTGCTGGAGAGACAACTCGAGCAATTCTGATTTACGCCTGTTTTACTGATTGCTCAATTAAAACACACACAAACCAGCATGTACCCTGATTGACGCCTGAAAGGCCAGTCCTAAGTTGTCGACTGGTATAGTTTTACATTTGTTTTGGAAGAAGCGGCAGCGCTGAGGGCGAGGGCAACTCCAAGACTGTGGTACTCGCACTCGTGATAGCTGAGAGTAAGCTACAAGGTAGCTGGAAGCACTGGAACTTCGGTATGCTGACGGGCAGCGTGGCAGTGTCGTGCAGAGCAGAGCTCTCGACTGAACAGCGTATGACTTATGTGACTTGAAAAAAGTCTGTAGTTCTTCGGGCAGCGTGACATTCTGCGAAGGCGAGACGTGAAGTCTGGTGGCTCTTGGGCAGAGTAACACTGGGCAAGTGGACTGGTGTGAGACAGCCATCGTGTGCACTCGAGCCGAGAAATACCGGGCAAGTGGACTGATGCAAGACAGCCTTGAACTGAGGACTGCAGGTCCTATTTATACTCGGCTCACAGAGCCAGCATGGTGATTGTGTGAGG
>NQII01002691.1:31455-49848 GCA_002778355.1 Clitarchus hookeri
GGGGGGGGGGAGACAGACAAGAGAGAGGAGAGAAGAGAATAACTGAGAGGGGCGGAAACTTCCCCTCACGCGCCAGGCACTGGAGGGGTAAGCGGCGATGTGATGCGAAGTGGGTTGCAATGCAGCAGGTGGCAACGGCTGGGCAAACCACCCTGGCTTGGAAGGCGTCCTGTGGCATGTACGGATAACAGCTCTTCTTAGGAGGGGGGCCACAGCTGTGGCGAGGCTAGATGAGAGAATGACTTTGTTTGTGGCGCGTCTACATGAAGAAAATCCAAAATATTTCTTGAATATTAAGTTTACAACCAACAAAAATTTAAATTTGAATAAAAATATAGTTTAATATATTTAAAGTTTAAAATAAAAATTTTGTCGAGCAAATGAGCATAGAAAACAGCCTGGACATATTTAAGTCGTACAGAAAAAGTTTCAAAAGTAAAAAGACAAAAAAAATTACATAATATACTATTTTCTGTTATATTATTTTACATTAATGTAATTGAGTGTAAATATCCATAATGTATAACAACTATAATAATTTTGACAAATCTTTTCCAAAGTGTATTAAATGTATAACAAGACTCGCACAAGTCTTTCAAATATGCAGCACATAATGGACACAAAATTATATTTCTAATCTACATGGCTGAAAGCCAATAACATTACTCCATTTCTTCAGCTTCTGGTAGCACAAACTACCATGTCTGCGGTTAGCTGCATATTTTGAAAGAACACTATACACATATGATTACTGCGTAATATAAAGAATGCGTAGAATCCGACCAACAAATTTTGTGAGGTGATGCAAAATCACATGGCACATATGCATTGGACACTTTCTACCTAAACTGAATATTAAGGGAGCTAAAAGTCCTTGAAAATTGAGATTGCGATCTGTATTTCTACAAAGTATCGGAAATGAAGCAAAATCACATTACGATTCTTAGAACACAAGGATCTTCAACCTAAGAACAAACTCTCATCAATACTTACACTGTAATGAAAATAAGATGAGTGGCCACCTTCCTATTGCTGAAAAATTTTACTGTTAGGGATTATGAACATTTGATGCTAGTTTATTGAGCAGTATGACCTTGTTAAAAAAAGTGGCCCTCTTGTTACAACTGCTTAGTACCTACCATTTCCATGTAAAATGCAGACAAAACTTTTAGATGCGATGCTATCTACATGCATCAATGGTATACTGCTGTGATTACTACACACATGATGATGGAGGACATTTTTAACACGTACTGTAAACAGCATGCACCATACATTAATAACTTTACAGTACTGAAGCTGGCTGATTATTCTGGTGACACTTGGTGTGTCACTCCTTGCACAAATTATTGGTACGTATTTTCCAAGCGCCTAGAACTGTACCGCTACTGTCTACATTTTACACGAAAATGGTGGGTCCTGGGCAGTTGCAACAAAAGGAACATTTTTGTTAATTAAGTAATACAGCTCGATAAACCAGCATGAAATATTTATCATTCCTGACAGTAAAAGAGGTGTCTGCAATTTGAGGCTGACCAACCCTGTTATTTTCATTATGGTGGGAGGTATTAATAAGTGTTTGCACCAAGGTTGAAAACTCCAATAACATAAAAATGTTCAGAGAAATGTTTTGATTTCACTGCATTTCCAATATTTTGCAGAAATATAATTTGAAATCTTGGTTTTTAAGGGGCTCATGTTTGCCTTAATATTCAACTTAGGTACAAAGTGTCCTACATATTTTCCAACTGACTTTACATAAGGAATCATCTCATTAAGTTTGTTGGTTGAAATCTGCCACATACAATATACACCATTAAACATGGTATGTACTTCAAAAGACACAATGAAAACCATAACCGAAATTACTGATGGTTATAGTGTAACAAAAGAAATTGTTAAATACAACAATTCTCTGTAGAAAATACAGGAATTTTCTGAAAATATTATCAACACTTTGCTTAAATAGAGTATGTTGAGTAACACCAGTTCTTGCGAAAACAAGATATCTGCTTTCCCCAACAACATTCATCTGGAATCAAACTTGCAAACTTCAGGATGTACTGACAAAAAATAACAAAATTGAGAATAAAAATTTGTAAAACAAAAAGTATTATGCAAATTTGAAACAAGGCTGAATTCAAAGCACAAATATTTGAGGAACAAGCAGCATCACAAAAATCCTGAAATGAGAACACAAAAATACCATATTCACCCAAATATAGGAGAACATTAAAAAATAAAGGAACCCCTATCCCCTCCAATTTTTACTTTGTCTCCAGGAATAATGTAATATTTCTCCAAAAACTATTTTGTCATGTAATTCAGCATGATTTAACATTGACGCAAAAATAAACATTTAACATAGCAAATTCTTTGTAGTTCGTAATATACAGAATACCACACCTCAAATGCATTAAAACCCAAGGGCATTACACTTCCTTCGTCCATCCCTACATTTTTTCTAATTATAAACTCACAGTCTGCTAACATTATTGATATTTTGTTAGATGGGAAACTTTCAGAGCATGCCTGACGTTAAACTGGCAAACTGGATCAACTCAGGGCGTCAGTTTCAGTACGTACGCTGCTGGCTGAACTTCGATGCTCGTCCGGCCCCGAAACCACGGGTTTAAGGATTAGCCCGGTGCATCCTAGAACGACAAGTTGGCGCACTTCAGGGTTGGCTTAAAAGCCACCAGGCCTAGGGATGGGTACACTCGGGAGGAGCCAAAAAAATCTCCTCACCCAGCTCGGGCGGAGCGAGCCTGCGTGCTTCTCACGTAAGGAGTCGACACCCCGGTGTAAGGTGATACCACCCGGTGGATGCAGCATATTATACTCTAACCCTGTGGTTGTCTGCCCAGAGGTTCCACTGGAGGGGGTCTTCCCAATTAGATACAAGGTCCATTCCATAGCCTTGCGTGGCCAATCAGAAAATGGATACTCCCACATCAAAAGAACCATCATGCCATTTCAGTTCTGTACGATTACCAACTCTGTGACTATAGCTTGATAATACATACTCAAGCAAAAACATTAACCTCAAAATTTTTTGTATGCAAATATAAAATGACCCTTAATTGATTTGGAAATAAAAACTGGATAAACACAGTTTTACATTATGGTAATTATTGTATTTATGACCCAGTAACTAGAAAATCTTTATGCTAAATCAAACCTGTAAAAATTGTAATGTTAGGAACAGTATGAAAAACAAAAATTTCTACAATAAATCTGTTCCTTTTTTTTTTTTCTTAGAGAACACAGCATGGCAAAACCTCTAGCATCTAAGACTATTTTTGTTAGAGGTGAACATTTTATATGCTAAATTGTTATTGATTTAAAATCTATAATTCATTCCCGGTTATTCCACAGTTTTCTGAAGCCCTGCTAAAGATCTACTTCCAGGATATTCCTCCACCTCATGCAAAGTAAGCTTAACTAAGTGTGGAAAATTACACCACAGGAAAACTCACCGAATTCGTGCTCACTCGGTAGTAATAATATTTTGCATGAGAACTATTTCTTACTAAGCGCTACTAACACACATACTTTCTCACTGTTTATATTTGTATTTATAATTAATGAACTATTATAATTTATATATAAAATACAGATAAAACTTCAATTTAATGAAAGATAAGACACTTTCATGTTAAGAGAGGTACAAAACGCTTGTGATACATGGCATATTTAGGAAAAAATTTAACACGGCATACATGGGGTGATTTTTCAAATGTCTGATTTATAAAGTGTAAAGGAACCGCGAATAGACTTTATTTATATATGTTCTTTGCATCTCAATAAGAAATGCCTCCTGGTTCATGAACTACTGCTACTTCCAGTAATCCTGCTGAATCTACAAACAAACTAAAATAGAAACTACAGTCAACTACTGTTCCTGACTCTGTCATAAAAAAAAAACCTTGTAAAAGGCTACATGTTGTTTAAAACATGAAACAGAACATTTAAGTACCACCTTGCTTGTAAGAACCGCTGTTTCCTGGAATGAAGAGCACTGGAATGCCACTGAAGCTCATCTTCCTGAGTTTCTCCGTGAACTGGCCCTCCCCGTACGCGTACAGTCCGTAACGTACATGCTGATGAGCCTGTCTGCTAGGAAACGAGATTTTCTGTAAGAAAGTCATACAGCTCTCAAGAAGCGGCACTTGTTGCTGATAGAACATCACAAAATTATCCCTAATAAATTTCTAGACAAAACATTTTTACATTATTAACTCATGTTGGTTTCCTCACAAGAAATATCTGCATTTGCAAAGGTTACATTTGGAAATAAATTGCTTCAACGAGAACTACACTTAGTACAAATAAATAAATCACTCTAGTTGACAATATTAAATACTGATCTGAATTACCAAACTTCAGATTTCAAGGCGGTAATTATTAAGTTTAGGGGCTTTTCTGTAAAAATAAAAATAATTCTCGAAAAATTGTATATTTTCACTTTACTAATGATGCAGAACACGAATATACTAGGGCATTAACGTCCGACTAATTTCGTAATGTGTGCCCACCTAACCAAACAGAACCTAATCCCACGATAAGTGAATCACTATTTTACATTTTTAAACTAACCTAGGATTGTTGGGTTTTACACTAACCTAGGCTTTTTTGGATTTTACACTAACCTAGGATTGTAGGGTTTTACACTAACATAGGATAGTAGGGTTTTACGCTAACCTAGGATGTTTGGGGTTTACACTAAACTACGAATGTAGGGATCTTAGGGATTTAAAGAAACCGTAAAACACACCAAAATAATTTAAATTGACTCACCTAGGTAGGGGGCTTGTATAATTCCTCTGACGTTAATAGACGTAAACAAACCTATTTCGCAAATTTTTAAAATATGTTCTACTTATTTTAACAACATTACGCCCTCTTGAATATGAACAAGGTAAGCTGTGTAGAACCCATTAATGCAACTTTTGTTGGTCTAGGACGTTTTGTTCAGAAACGTAAACAAACTGGCTATACTGCTCATTTCGCAATTTTGTTCAATTTTTTTAAATATGTTGTACTTATTTTAAAACTACGCCCCTAGTACATTCGTGTTCTACGTGATTAGTAGAGTAGAAATATATCATAATTTTGAATTTTTTTTGTTTTTTTCAAAAAAGCATCTAAAGTTAATAATTACTGATACAAAACCTCCTTAGTGGTGGAAGGAGATATAGGCCTACATAAAATAAAATATTTGTGGCCAATTACATATTTTTACTCTGTCTCTGGCCATTACAAATTAGTAAAAAATTCTATAACTGTTCTTGTACAAAGCATGTGTTACTATACAATAGATGTATAGTATGAATTTGTTTCACTCTAAACTCTATATTAGTATTGGAAAAACTTAATCAGCACATTACACAAAAGGATTGCAGAATGATTAGCAATGCTTATCATTATGAATACTGTATAGCAACTCATTTTAACTAGTCAAGGGCTAATCATGGTAAGCGAGCACTTTTGAAAATTTTATTTTAGCCTTAGACGTTAACTTCAGTGTGCGGAGAAATATACATACTGTGTTTATTACTTAGATGGCAAACTTTATTTGAAAAGGTGGAGAAAGGATAAAAAAAAAATTGCTGAAAGGAAAAAGTAACTAGAGCCTCAAAAGTGCTCACTTTACCATGAACAGCTTGTAACAGAAAATCCTAGCTTTATGCTGTCCTAATGTAATTCACCAAACATCCTTGTAAATTTTTACGACTTGCTAGTTTTAGTCACAAGGTTGAAAACTGATTGCTTACAGACTACTAATAAGAATTGACAAACATTGTAATTGTCTAGTGAAATTTCCTGAAAACATCGCGAAAAACGTTTAAAAAAATCATAATTTTAGGCCCTGCGTAGTACTAATTCATTTCTGTATAGGAGCATTTTTTTTCAGCTTTAATCCTCAAAAAATTTTATAATGGGAAGAGATGCGATAGTGATTTTAACTGTGGTGTGGAAACATGTTTTATGAAGTGGAAGTACTGTGCCCCGAGACATTACGGAAAACGCAAACGAAGTATATTAACAAACCATTAACATTATTACACAAAAATATGATATTTCAGAAAAATCGGAAATTCTGTATGAAGCAAAGGGTACAATAAAATTAGAACGGGCAGTAAGTAACTCATTGAGGGCGGGACTGAATAAAAAGGAATGCAAACAGAGACCAGTGGTGACAGGAATAAGACATACAAAGAGGAAGAGTAGAGGGGGGGATTAATTTTTTTTTTTATGGAAATTGATTAAACGCACGCTGCATACAGGGATATGGTCGAAACTTGCAGTAACAATAATCTTAGACTTACTACATACTGAGGATATTCAAACATGTATGTCATGTGACATTTATTTTCTTCGTGATTTGTAACAAAATTGTGCAACCCCAATAAAAATAAAATAAAGGTTAATGCAGAAAATGCTACAAACAAATTCACAACCGCCATTTTTAACAGACATAAATAACAATGTAGCCAACACAATATAGAACCAGGTGTAAAATGATATGTATAATATATCATATTTAATAATAAAATAATTACATCAGGAAAGAGACTGATACACGTACAAGTAAAAACAATGGTCAAGTTACATCTCCACGTTTACGCAAATAATAAAATTTCAGGAACCATATTTTTTAACTCAGCAAATCATATAATTTTTTTTTAGTTTTCTGACGAGACATGACGTGAACCACGCGTCCACGAATTTCTTGTGCCCACTCATACTGCCTCAGTCACAACTACACCAGCTACACTGGGGCGTACCAACCACATCAGGGCAAGAGTGCGTAGTGCGGGTCGACAAGAACGGAACTTGCACCTTCTTGCCGACACGAATTACGCGATTCAAGGGACCGCCCTACTCGTGTATTACAAGAGGTAATTCTTTTAAAAAGTGGGTAGGCGATCCGAAACGGTGTTTACCCCAAAGCCACAGCCGTTGGGCGCACTGTCAATTGGTCGTTGCGTCCTCGCAGCTCGCGCAGCTAAATACGACGCAACACACCACCGGGTGACCTTAACTGGCTGGTAGGGAAGAACTAAAGAAATAGGTGTCCTAAAGTGTCGTCCAGTGGTGTACGGAATTTTCACGAACATATTGAACACAGTCACCGCATTCACGGCTATAGCCAGGTTTTTTTTTCATTGTATAAATGGCAGTCAAGCATGGCATTCCACACCCCTTTGCCCAAGTGGACTAGTCTATCCCTGCAGGATACAGCCACCTGCAAACACTGTAGCCAGTGTAATTCAAACACGTCATCGAAAGTGAGATGCAAACACTTTTATGAGAAAATGTAACAATTTATTTAACATGTATTTATGTAAGAGTAATAATGTTTTTCTAAAATGGAGATTGCCTTTTAGGCCTCCAGCATTATAAAAAATCATTTAGTGCTGTGACATCCCCATCAACTTAACAACTTAAACATTAACAGACGTTTGTTAATAAACGGAGATGTCACCAATGTGTTTAATTTAATTCATACAATTTTTCAACATTATAATCACATCACAGAGTGTTCATGTAATGTTTCATCGTTCACCCCTTGACTTCGGTTTTTGCCACTCGTGACGAAAGCCGACGCAATTCGGCCCAATTCGTCTCAGAACCCGGACAAGACCGGCGGTGTTGGTTGCCCGCTCCGCGAACCCCCTCAGTACCAGCATATAGGCTGCAATCATTTAACTGCAATAGTAATATATTAGTCACCGGAACATTTGTATTATCTTTAATATACTGAGGGGAAAGCCAACCGTCCTCTCACCGGAGAGTTTAACACAATCACATCTCAATATAAGACCAAGTGTTTTTCACAGCTTAAGTGCTGGGTCCATTATCATGCATCATTCACTTGTAGCAAGGAGAGTGAATAAATCGCTCAACCAGGCAAGCCCTATATGCCTTAGGTTGGGTGTAAATATCAGAATTGGGGGTATGCATTGCGGCTGCAGGGGATCTATTCTCTAACTTTTGGAAATAAGTTTACGTGAACCACGCATTCATGAGCTCCTTGTGCCCACTCTAACCGCCGCAGTCACATCACTATCACCAGCAGCACTGAGCCACACCAGCAACATCAGGCCAAGAGCACGTAGTGCAGGTTGACAAGAATGGAACTTGCACGTTCTTGCCAACAGGTACTACATGACTAAAGAAACCATCCTACTTTATTGTTGACAAGAGGTAACTCTTGTAATAAATTAGCAGGCGATCCGAAACGGTGTTTACACCAAAGTCATAGCCGTTGGGCACATGAGCCTTTGGTCGTTATGTCGTAATAGCTCGCACAGCGACATACAATGTAATATACCACCAAGTGACGTCAACTGGCCTGTATGCCAAAGCTAAACAGCTAAGTGCGACAAATAGTATGCAGCATTTTTCTAAACATTTCACACAACTTCATCTCATTCAAAGCTACAGTCAGGGGTGGGTTTTATTGTATTAAGGGCCATCGAGCATGGCAACCCACACCCCTTTGCCCAGGTGGACTCGTCCATCCCTTCAGGAGACAGCGACCTGGCAACACTGTAGCAAGTGAAATACAAATACATAATGGACCCATCACAGCCTCACTTGCAAATCAGCTCTAATGTGTTACATTCTTCTGAACTTAAGTCATATAAAACCTCCTCCAAATACGTTAATAATCTTGTGGCAGTATGGTTTAACAAATCTAGTAGATTTACTTCCGCGCATGTTTCAGACACTTCATATGACTCTTTATGTGGATAACAGTCATTTTTCGTTTTATTGGTGCTCCTAACTATCTCATATTGTCGCCGAGAAAGATCAGCTTCCACAAACATTGATAGAGTGCGTAACGGTGTTAATTGTTTCTCATTGACCTGTTGAGACTTTTCATATTCTTTCTTTAACTTTGTAGTTCTCTTTGGAGAACTAATTATTTGTTTAAGTATATTGGACGTATCTCTCTTTCCTGTTGTTTGTAGTTTTGTCTGTGCAGCATGCATCAATATGTCATCATCTGCTACAGTACGGAGTTCTACAGTTTACTTCTTTTACTTCTTTCTCTCAACTCTGTGAATGATTTTGTAGGTCGAACCCATCTTCGCTGCTGCGCTGTCGGTATTTCCAATGTTTTCTGCATCCAGTCATTATTATTTTTAAGGAATGTTTTTCCGTTTTATCTGCTTTCTTCCACCTTCGCTTGAATTCAGATTTTATACAAGAAAACGTTTTCTTCAAGTTCTTAATTTGATCTTCAGAGAAGTCTTCGCACGATAAAATGTATGTTTCCAAATATTTCAATTTTTCGTCAAGATTGGGTAAGTTTTGCTGTTGCATTTTGTCATACAACGATCTTCGGGTCACTACTCTAACTCCTGAGCCACCAGATAATCCTTAAACAAAATAAAGACTAAGTTAAGATATTTTATATTTAAAATAAAAAATTCCGTTATTTTTGCTATTATAATGATAGACCCTTACGACGAGAATCTGCGGGTATCTGCTACTAATTCAAAAATGATTCTATTGCACAAGGTCTTTTCTTTCAACTGTAATAAAAATAATAACCGAGACGCACCATGAAGTACTACAAAAACCTTAAAATACACAAAAATGTGGTTGAAAATAAAAAAATCAAAACTCATTTTTGATCATCTAAAATATAATTCTTATTGTAATAAATAAAACAATAACTACTTACAAAGGGTGTGTTCTTACCTGTTTCTTCTAAATCCATGGCTTTATTCTTGAAGAAATACGCTGAGCAGAAAATATTTTCTGTTGAACTGAGACGGTTATGCTTAGACTGCCGAGAATGTTATGAACACTTACAGTGATCAAGTTTCAACTAAAGTTATGGCGTGGGCGCAGCCGTTGAGAGATGGGGAAGTGTTGCCTATTGTTCTCTGTCTATTCAACTTGCTCATAAACATGTATTTTTCTACCTGCTTTGAGTTCTGTGAAATAGTCGTCTGACCACCTAGATTGGCGAAATACCCCTTTGTGCGATGGCGTGATGACAGTGGCCATGGCAGTCTACGCAGGAGTGGTCCATGCAATCTATTTATTTATTACCTTTTTTTTTTTTTTTTTTTTTTNCTATTACTTTATAATTCCTGTTGGCCTGGTTCCTCTGTAACTGTATGCCATTTTTTGCTCGGGGTTACGAATGCTACTTGTGATGTTTTGCATAAATGTCTCCAATGGCAATAATGGATTTTCCTACACAATTTTTTAAAACATCTAGGTCAGCTGCTGTAAGTATGTGCCCTGCTGATATATAAACATACTGCAGATGATGTTGAATCTGTCTACCTCACATTTAGTTTATGGTTTTAGGATTATTTCTTGATTTGATATATTTTTTTTACTTTGTGATAACGGTTTTAATACATTGTAATCTTTGTTACACAAAACTATATTTTTCAGTTGTATTTACTTTTACAATACTGAAAATTAAATGTCTGTCGTTTAAAACAAATTGATTTCTATATTTTATTTTATATGAGCACATATTTAGAGTGAAATATTATTAAATATTTTATTAACAGAAAATTACTCGATTACCACCAAACTTTTTATTTATAGTCATAGTCTTTAATGTTCTTGTTTGGTCAGAGAAAAATATGCTCTTTCAAATTGTGAATGTTTATACAGTTACACGCTGTAGTGCATCATAAAATTCGTGACATATTATCTCTCCTCCATATTTACCTCTCGGCTCATCCTTGCTTGTAGGCTCCATGGCAATTGCCAATTCGCTGTAGATGTCGAAACTGTAGTAGGTGTGTGTGGTGTTTTGGTGTTGAAAATGCAAGCAATAAAGTGCGTTGTTGTTGGAGATGGGTGAGTAAACTCTGTTGGGCAGTGTTTTTCTTTTACTGTATGATATGCATTTTATTAACTTGTGTTTGTTTTTGTTATACCATTGTTACTGTGCTATTATTGATTCAAGGTTGTGTCGCGGGTTTAAATGCACTGTTCTTTGAAATGTCAGTGTTCTATCACTTTTAAGTGTGTCATGTTGATATTTAATTGAAAATTTAAACCATAGATTAGCTTACGTTTATCGTTCTTTTGATGCTATCGATGCATATTATTTTTTCTTTATAAACAGGTTTTCGAATCTTTGTGCCTTGGCATTATTCATCTAGACGTCATTGTTGTTCACCAAATAGTTTGGAGTAGTGATTGCTATAGTTGTTGCATTTGTAAAATAAAAATTGTGTTCCTGCGCTTTCAATGATTTAACGTGAACATGTTTTAGTATTTGTGACATACCTATTTTGGGAACGAATTTCGTTTTTTTTATAAACATTTTTGTTTGTCTGCGATACCAAAACTTTTATGATTAACCAAAATTATTCCTATTTTGGGGATTTGATTACTTTGTGTGTAGGCGTAATTTCATCTGAAATCTTGCTAACTTAAATACGTTTATTGTGGAATAGCTTTCAAGATCAGTACAGTCTTAAAGGAAGAGAAGCCTTGCATCTTGATACTGTTTTCAACATGTAATAATTAACTTTGTTGGCCCCTCCAGTGATACATTTTGCAGTGTGCTTCATGGTTGTGAATATTTTGCATGGTTGTTTTAGTGTTTGATACTGTGGTCATTTTATATTTTAAAAAGTGGTTTGAGACTACAGGATGTATGACTGAATTAGTTGGGGTTAAAGGAGACACTTATTTTAATGCATCTGAATAAATTATAGCTGAAACATATTCTGATTGCTATGTGGATACGAGTGGGTCCATTATGCATAGCAGTAATCATTTTAAGCAGAAAAATGATTTGGAGGTATACGCTGTTCATGGTAAAGTGAGCATTTTTGAGGCCCTAGCTACTTTTCCCTTTTCACCATTTATTAACCTTTAACTACCTTTTTAAAATTAAAATATTGTCATATTTGTAATAAACACAATTTGTATATTCCTCTGCACTCTGAAGTCAATGTCTAAGGCTAAAATAAAATGTATTTATTGACTATTATTCTAAGTAAGAGTGCTTTCAAAAATGCTCACTTTATTGTGAATAACCTATAGTTATAATTATTCCAAGAAGGGAATTTCATAGCCATGCACCGTAGTAGTGAAGAGTACCTTCACAATGGTAATTTTGTTGCAGTAAAGAATAGAAACATGAGATAAAAATAAAAACAATTTATAAAATCTAGGTATTCATAAACCACATTAGTAAAACAGGTTCAGAAATGAAATAACGTAGTCCAGTGCAGCAAACAACAATTAGGCCTAAGTCGGTAACCTAGGTTCCCTTGCTTCAGTTAATGTGATGTAGGTGAGAATTTACAGTGTGGAACATTTTATTTGATTATTAAAACAGTCATATTTGTTTCTCAGCAAGTTGTTGGTGAAATAGTGACTGCTGGAATTCACCTGTTCAGCTTTTGAAATAAAATCATTCGCTCTCTCATAGTACAGCTGATAGAACAAGTAAGGAACCTCTAAGGCCCGTTCTACGAGACAGATGTGGATACGGGTCACAGAAGTGGAGCACGTAAAACACTTTGTGTTCAATCTACAATGACACACATGCAGATAACGTTTGGATACACATAAGAAAGATGGGCAACTCCCAACTCTTCTGTGTAGCCAACAGGAATAGAGTATTTTGTTTGTTGATATTAGTTTTCTTGGCTATTGTGGTATACGAGGTAATAAGTGTTTGGATTTGCAGTGACTATTATTTTACTTTTAATATACACGTGCACATGGTTTGAGAGTAGTATTTATGCAAAAAAAAAAACTGTAAAAACATTAAAAATTATGTTTGAACATTATAAAACTTTTCTATGTAATTTCAACAGTTGGTTTTTTTTTTTTTTTGTAAGTTGCAGAAGTGTATTTTTCTTTGTATTGTAAAGTAGCTAAAGTTCATAATTATTTGTTCTGTTTACGTGTTCCGTGTCTATTTTCTTAAGTATCTGTGCATTGTAGAATGGATGCAAGAGAATGTGCAAGATATCACTGGTAATGGCATTTTTTGTAATCTAGTAGTGTCAATTGAAAAATACGTGGTCAATTTTGTTTAAGCAGTGAGTCTGTTGAAAGAACCTCTGAGCCATTTTTATGAAACTCTACTTTATCATACAGCAATATTTACGTGAATTGTTACTCCTTTCACATACGCTGATCACTCCAAACAGACATGTAAGCAGATTTTTTTGCATGACCATTTTGGTGTTTGTTTGCAAATGTTTATGCCTGTGCGGTTTTGCTTGTTATTTTTAGTACCAGGATTCCAAAATAAGTGATGGATAACAAACTAGGTGCTTTCATGTTTCTAATTCCATTGTTAAAATTTCTGGTAAATGATTTTTAAGAGATGGTAAAAATGTTATTTTATTCAAAAAATTGTTTTACATTTTAGTACTGTCAATAGGTTCATTTCCAAACTACATTTAAGAATTTAATATGAGTTATTTATAAAATAAACAATTATATTCACATATTTCATTATAATTTTATATATTGAACTATTCTGTATTATTATATCAGTACGTATTTATTAGAGAACAAATTAGTGGAATTAAATATGTGAATCTACTGACTTCTGTGGAATATTGGCAAAGTCTGCTCTTACTGCATGTAGAAATATCTGCGAGAGCTCAACTTTTGTGTACGACGTGCATGGAAAACGAGAGCTGTTTCTGATTGGCCATCCTAGTTTCCAGCTTTGTTCAGCGTGATTGGCTACATGTGAACCAGGCGTAACAATTGACTTGGAATGTGGTGATGCCATGTGTGCGTTACGTAAAACAAATGCTGAGCTGCATTGATGGACTTCATTAAAAAAAAAATCTTGTGACAAGTCCACAGGCATAATTTGCGCATATTTATGAGGCATTGAAAAAAAATTATGAGACATTGAGAACAAACATATTCTTTTGGAGTACGTACTGCGAGTCTTTCAAAATTGAGCAAAAGATACTATTTTATTTATAATGAGTTTGAATCCTTTTTTATGACCTGACAGTTAACTTGAATACCCACCTGGGTGTACTGGATCTTTATGTAGTACCACAATTATTGTCACAAGTCATTCTTCAACATGGCGGTCCATCTTCTTGAGGTCCACAGGTGTGTGTGTATGTAGACGGGACATTTCTAGAATGGCAGAGAAGGTCCAATTCATATGTACCTAACATAATACAACTGGAATTTGTCCTGTGGGGTAATGGCAAAAGCACTGTGTTACCAGTTAATGGGTTTGTAGATCCAAATCAGGAATGTAATATCTGCCATTTCATCAGATCTGCTCCACAGAACACTGCATGAACTTGAATATAATCAGGATGTTCACCTTGTTGTCAAGTTTCTGCTGTGTCTGTAAAAGAAATCGAGTTTGTAATGTCGCAGGCGTCCAATTTGGCGATTGGAAATCACAACTCGGTTTTACTCACAAGGTAGAGAGAGATATGAGACTTAAATAAAGGTGGCATATAAAAATAAAATATAAGAATTCAGTTTTCAGATTATTTCCTCCGTATTTTATTTCAAATTAAAAACTGTTCACATTCTTTAATTAATGCAGAGTCACGAACAGTCAGCTTAACGAGCCAGTCGAAGCGCAGAACAGCGCCTCAGAGCTCCTTTCTTCACAGCCTTTTAACGACATTGGTCTTTGGTCCCAAATTCTTTTAGGCAGAAATAAAAGGATATTTAATTCTGTAAATTGGATAACCACTTTGTATTGAACAAAACTAAATTGGCCCGACTATTGTTACTTTAGTAACTATAGACTTTGTTTTTTTTACACTGTTCTCTGTCTGATACTTTCATATATGTTTTTTCCTTGAAGGAAATTTGATGTTTTTTCCTTGAAGGGAATTTGATATTATGTAAACTGTTTTTATGACATAATGTATATATCTATGTATATTATTCATACTTATTTCAATTATTTATTCAAAATGTTTGTATTTTTTTATTTGGAAGATGGTTCAGGAACTGAGTGAGAATGTTTGAATACCATTGTCAAAGATGTGCCAGTAACCCTACTATTACTAATACCTTCCCACTTGTGTAGAACATGCAGGTACTGGTACCAAACATCAAATACAGAGGGATACATTTTAAATTGTACTGCTTTCAGAATCATACCCGTCATGTTAGATTAAATTCATCAGTGTCACATTTTGTATAAATAAAAAAAAGTGTACCCATTTTGTATACAAATCATGTTACTTTCGCAAGCAAGAAATAAGTTTTTAACAAGGTCAGTCATTGTATTGTGTGACACTTCAATATGAGTGGGAGCTCTATTATACGGCAAATTACAGTGAATGGCCAGCCCACGTGTATGGGACATCTGTGGGCTACCAAGGTCTTGCTAATCAATGCCGGACACAAGAGCCAGGAAGAATGCCAATTTGCAGCTCATTCGTTACATATTCATTCAGGACAGTGGGTGGGAATGCATACTGTATTTTCCAGGATGTACATCTCATAAATGAGTACAGCCAGTTCATATAAAATGACTGAACTGGTAGGATTTAAGTGTCTCCAAATGTGTGTTTTCTCAATTTATTTGCAATGTTAAACTACATGATAATTTTCTGCAAGCAGCAAGTCCAGTAATAATCACCTTTTTGGTAATTATTTTTATCCTCTGCAAACAAATTTTAACTTTGTATTATATTTTGATACAGGCATAAATAAAATATGCTTATCAGTGTCAAATTATTGCTTCACACATTCATTTACAGTACATATAAGTGAAATTAATTTTTTCTTATATTACTTTACATTACGTTTCAGTACTTTTTTCTTTACTAAACAAATGATTAGATCTTGTTGAGTGAAATAAAATGTAATGTACTACAACACTAATGTTTATTAAATAGTAATATTTTTTTACCAGAGCATGGAAATAATTAAAAAATTCTTAGATACGAGTGAGAGAAGTAACAAAAGGTTGCTGCAAATACTCTTGAACAAGCTTATGTTGGATTGTGCAGAAGGTGTTGGCCAGTGGTCGGTAGACGTGATGGGAATTGCATGAAGGTCGGCGCTGGCCTACTTTGGATTGACCTGATCTTTGGATTGCATGCCAATAAAGCATTATCATGGCATTCATGTACATGCGTGCACGTGCACCGAGGGAAGTTTAAAAGGAAGTGGGGAGGATGCACGCTCGTGATAATACATGCGCACGACTACTATCCTGTCCTTGTTAGATAGACGTATCTGTCTGCAGCCTTCGTCCTGTGTTGTCACCAGCCAGCGACTACAGTTCCACTACTGTCGTGCCTCTTGTGAATTTGTCTCTTCTTCTTGTCGCTTCTGATTTCTCCCTTACATCGATCGTCTTGCCTGTTTTCTACTCTTAGCAAGGTTGTCTCAATATATAATCTTAATCTTAGACTCATAACGATTCTTTTTCTAGCTGGCTAGTACTTCTACATTCTCTACTTTGTCAACTTTTTCCCCAGACTTCTGCAGAGAAAGTTGGAAAGTCGTTGTGACGTCACNGTACACAACGATTCTTTTTCTAGCAGGCTGTGGTACTTCTAAATTCTCCACTTTTGTCAACTTTTTCCCCAGACTGCTGCAGAGAAAGTTGGAAAGTCGATGTGACGTCACCGAAACGTCATTACCGCCACCATGCTTGTGTGAAAAAGTTAGATGGTTCCAGTTTCCAGCAAACATTTTGCATGTTGGACCAAAATTTATTTCAATGAGAAANCTCATAACGATTCTTTTTCTAGCTGGCTAGTACTTCTACATTCTCTACTTTGTCAACTTTTTCCCCAGACTTCTGCAGAGAAAGTTGGAAAGTCGTTGTGACGTCACCGAAACGTCATTACCGCCACCATGTTTGTGTGAAAAAGTTAGATGGTTCCAGTTTCCAGCAAACATTTTGCATGTTGGACCAAAATTTATTTCAATGAGAAAATTTGGAAATGTGATAGGGCCTTAACTTTATTTATGGCGAGGCGCCACACATGAGTTTTGTGTTACTTGCGAAGGTTTAGTGTAATCAGGCAACTCTGCACTCTGTTGATTTTTTTTTATATTAGGCTTGTTGCGTCATCAAGCACATCCCTCAAGGGGAAAAACAACAAGCAAATAAAAAAGCTCATTCCAGCGCTACAAAAACGCGCTCTTCCACGCTTACAAACAATAGAAAAAAACACAGAAACAGCAAGAGTAGACACAATAAAAACAAGCAAAGAAAGACAGATGGGAAAANACACAGAAACAACAATAAAAACAAGCAAAGAAAGACAGATGGGAAAATTCTAAAAAAAACCCACAAATAACAGCAAAACTTAAACAAANCACAGAAACAGCAAGAGTAGACACAATAAAAACAAGCAAAGAAAGACAGATGGGAAAATTCTAAAAAAAACCCACAAATAACAGCAAAACTTAAACAAACCGAAAGAGAAGCCACAAAGGGGCAAAAAGACAGCAAGTAAGTCGACAATACAGCAAGAGACACGCCAATACAATCCGGCGATGAGGAACAGAAAAGACCATGCCAGGTCGTACTAAATAGGGTTACAACAAAGTACAGAAAAATTATACAAACAAATGAGCCGCACACAGCGGGAACACAAGCAAAGCACACAAGATGTGGTTCCGCTCAGTGCACAAGGGCGAATGGCCAATGATAGCAGCCCCGTTCACAAGTGCGCTACCTACACTGCAGATTTTGATGTGAGTGATAGCAATCGGGTAGTGAGAAATAAGCAAAAAAAAAGTCCAGTTATTCGTTAAAAAAAAGTAATCGTTATTTACAGGTATTTCAGTTGAGTTATCAAAATTTTCTTAAAAGAAAATAGACCAGCAGTCAGTGGGCAACATGGATGAAAACTTAATTATAAGAAATGCGTTCAGAGACGGTTTTCGTATTCAGGTGACGCATGTGAATGTCAGTATGAATGGCCTAGTTACGGCGATAGTCGCTGGTACAGCAGTGAAGCGGGCATGCATGTTGGTGCAATATGAAGATCCTTCGTAGAGATCGCTCTCACCAGAGGCAGATCGTCGAAACGAAGGAATGTGCGGTAATGCTGCGAGAACTGGGACGGACACATCAGGTGCGGTGGAAGAAAGCGGTAACACGCCGAGATAAAGTCCTGGAATGAGAAGGGCGCGTGGTTGAGGCACGAGCGGCTGCCGTCTTTATCGGAAGTTGTTTGGGTAGAACCTCAGGACGGATGTGGGCCCCAGTGCTCCTGTAAACAAGGCCGTGAAGAACCGGGACGATTTCGAGAGGTGCCTACTTCTCAGTTGTGCTGAACTGCAGGAAATTGAGCCTTTCATGGTAAAGTGAACACTTTTTGAAGCAGTCGCATCATCCGTAACAACCAATAAATACTGTTACGCGTGGATTTGTCTGTGTGTGGGGGGGGGGGGGGG
>NQII01002691.1:49895-66332 GCA_002778355.1 Clitarchus hookeri
TCCCAGGCAGACCCGCTCGCTGCTCTCCGTCGTCCCGCCGGGCGAATGATTGACGGCTGACCTGCCTGGCGTCACAGTCCCTCCTTCCCTTGCTGGAGAAGCCGACGACTTGAGAGGATGTGCAAGAATATTCTGGGAACTAGGACCCTCGGCGCAACGCGGTATTTAGAGAAATTTCTGGGTGATCACTGACGACACTATAAATACAGCTGCAGTTGTACGGTCGGCAGGGTTTTTTGTGGAAGTCGGTTGGCTGAGCGCGGTAATAGAGCGACATGTTGCAGCGAGGGACATCGGTGAAGGAGACTGACGACGACGGGAGACTGCGAGGCGACGGCGGACGAGGTGTTCGTGGTGCGAATGAACGAGAGTGCGTGAAACCCGACGAGTGAAGGCTACTGTGCATAAGGGCTCTCGGAGATCTCTAGAACATTGCGGACTGATGGGACCTGTACTGAAGTGAGGCCGGACTGAAAGAACATATGATACGGATTTGACTGAAATATCGCAGCTGTAAAACCTGTACATATAATTTATGAAGTAATTGAATAGGTTTTGGTACACTGTTTATTGGGACCGATTTTAATTATTTAATTATAATAGTTTCATTGAGGTAATTGTGTATTGTATTGATTTGATTCATTAATTGTAAATAGTAATTTATTGTGAGGTATTGAGTCGAGAGAATTTTGTTTGTAGTTATTGTAAATCAATTAAGAAATTATAATAAACTCTTTTATTCAATCAAGACCTCCATCCCTTAACGAACATGTACTTGAAAATGTTTCACACAGCCAAATTTTTTTCTGGGAAGATCTAGTCTGAATTTTTATTTAAAAAATGTTTCAAAAGCGAGATACTGCTGATATGTTTCCGCGCAGTCCACTGCAGAAAGGAAGATAACAAGCGTGTTTTATTTTCACTTAACTAAATTTAAATTTTATTTGTCGCATATGTTTTCTACACAATGAAAATTAATGTCTTTGGTTCTTAATATTATTGTGAATTAATCACTTCAAGCATTCATGCTCAAATAATTTCTACAGTGTATACACACATTAATTATCTTCGTAACATTATTACGTTTCCATGAATTGTTCGCCATTTTAAAGTTTCATGATGTTGGAAACGGCAATTTTTGTCATGCACGATTCTGATTGGCTTGAGCCCGTAACACATCAAACATATTTTAGAATCCGTCCGAATTTCAAAATGTTTGATGAAAAGTAGAGGCATCCAACTTTTCCTGATAAACATGGCGGTGATAATGACGTTTCGGTGACGTCAGAACTGTCCAATTTTATTCCACCAACTTTATTTAAAGCAGTGTGATAGAAGAAATTTGCCTTTATACCCACAGGAGTTCGAATTTCCAGATGATGACTCATTTACTTTCCAGAAAAATACCACGGTTAATATTGGTTGACGTATGGATAAAGCGAGACGGTCCGTGGCAATATTAATTTTACGTATGGCGGAAGGATACAAAATGAGCAGGTCTGTAAGTGCCAAGCTAAACGCGGACAGCCCCGGTGTTGGGGCGGACGCGGATGGGCTGTCAACAGTCGCCCGCCGTGTTTACAGCTGGGTGTGATCTCGCCGGTGGTCGTGGGGACGGCGTGTGGGGCGCTGCTATTCTGGGTCCTCCGCGTCCCTCCCCCCTCACACCTTGCTCCCTCTAAACACTGTGGCATACGCACGTCCTGCCCCGCTGTCGTCAGCGGATCCTGCCTGCCCCGCTAGGAGCCAGGTGTGGGCGATGTGAACTTGCGTTCATCGGAACCCACGGTTATAAGAAAAAATCAAGGCACCTGCTCTTCAAATCTTTTGAGAGGAATTCAAAGCAAGCGTAAGGTTATCGGATCAGTAATTACCGGTATTTTGTATTTAAAATATGCATAGTTTCGAAACCTGTAAACTAGATACGTTACCGAGACATTTTAATTGAATTGGAAATATGGAAGTTTTTTTTTTTCCGTAGGGGGTTGAAGCAGTAACAGAATGGTTGTAGGCCCCCATGCGGAATAAATTACTATTATAGAAATGTTTCGTGATATTCGCTACGAAGTAACCTTAATAATATGTACAACGGATGTTTGAAACATTGTCATGTTTCAGTGAATTTTAATTCAAACGTTTAAGCTATGTGTAGCCTAGAACGTCTCTCACAGTACGGTGGGCCAGGATCAAATTTTCGAACTTCCAAATGCTAATAAGTTATCCTTACCCCTTGTACACTCAGACGTGGTTGTGAAGAAAACATGCTCCTCATACATTTCACGTTCTTATGCGCATACCTCGATGTTATGGAAATATCTAGTTTCTGATTGTCTTTCGTCTTACAAAAAAGATTGAGTCGTTTATTTTATTCATTAAAACAAGTGAATATTTTCTACAAAAATGTAACTCAAAATACAAAAGAAAACTAAGGAAGCTACACTTTTCTGTGTTATATTATTTGTTATAGATACAGTAGACACAAATAATGGATGAAGTCCTCAAAACAGAAGTTGTAATATATTTTGGAGTGGTTTTTGGCTTTGATAACTGCTTGGTATCTGCGCTGAATGGAGTTGACTAGTCTCTCTCGCCTTTCACAATTGATGCTGTACCATTAGTTAGTCATTTCTCTTCTCAGCTCCTTTATGGAAAAAAAAAACATTTCTACTGTATGCTCGAGACTTCTGAAATGCCCACAGATGTTCAATGGGGCTGAGGTCGGGAGACTGAGGAGGTGTTTACTATTGTTGTGGAATGTTCCAAATTAACCAATCCTTATAACCACCAAGGGGTTGCGGTGGTGTAGTGGTTAGACTACTTGTCTCCCACCTGGGCGAACCAGGTTCGATTCCCGGCAGGAGGCGCTTCCGGATTTTCGCATGTGTGAATCTTGTCCGACGATGCTGCTGGGACAGTGGGTTTTTTTTTTTTTCGGGAATCTCCCGTTCCCCCGCATTTGCATTCCGGCGCTGCTCCNGGTGGGGGTTTTTTTTTTTCGGGAATCTCCCGTTCCCCCGCATTTGCATTCCGGCGCTGCTCCATACTCACCTCGCTTCAACCTCATCGGCTCTCAAGACCTCGACGTTAAGAGCCGCTGAGGTAGCATTCATAATTTTTTGCTCTCTGTTTAAAATTCTTCTTTTGAATGCCATTATACATAAACTCCTTTGTGCCATTAATAAATGTTCCCGACCCCTTTCGCAGACCCAAACATCATAAGGCGTCGAACCGAAAAGGTTTAGTTTAGTCTTATCTGACCATATGACATTGTTCCAAAATTCCTGGTTTTTATTTAGGGTACTATTTAGCGAAGAGTCTTGCAGCACGGTTCTTCTTACTGACGCAGGGTGTCGTATTTGCTACCGTGCCACTATAGCCGGCAAACTGTCTCAGAACACATTTTTTTTACCAATCAAAATTAGTCTTTCTTCCTGGGGACAAAGACGTTTCTGCTTAGGTTTTCTGGGTATGTCCCTAACTAATCCATTATTTTTTAATTTATTAACAACACACTGAATTGTTGCACGACTCTTATTAACGATTTGTCCTATTTTTTCTTAAGGAGAATTCTCTCAGCCCTAGATTTAAAATTGTCTCTTTCTCCTCGGATCCACAGTAGATTGCGAAACAGTCACAACGAACATATAGTTCGTCCCACAGCTGTTTGCGTTAGACTGAAGGCCATCAAAAGACTAAATGTGTACTAGTGTGTGGATAGCAAAGTGACATTCGTTTAATGTTACAAATAGTTTTTCTATTTTTTTTTCTCAGGGACTGCGTTTGAAAAGAAATAATTTCATGCACTAGGGTTGTACATTTTGCTTTTATCTGTAATTTACACAACTTTAATAAAATAATTTCAATAACCTAATGGTAAAATAGACTATTTATAATGATTGAGACTGTGTATGGATAAAAAATGTACTGTATTAGAGTGGGTTTACAGTTTCTTACGACTTCAATTATGCAATAACAGCCGATCGATAAGCGCGTCATTTTTGCATTTGATTGACGATATCATGAACCTCTTATAGGTAGTTCACAATAAAGTAAACACTCTTTAAATCAATCTATGAAAAAAAAAATAGCTGCCCGTAACTGTATATAATTTAACGTAAGCAATGACCACAATACTCACAGTTAAGTTGGCAGCGAAGTACGAGAAGTAGTTAATGTTTTAACGTCTTAATAGTCTTAAAGTAAAAAAAAATGTGTCACCTGCAATTCAGTTTCTTTTTTGTTGTATGCATATAGGAATAAGTTTTGGCGTGTTTGTAACACAGTTATGTTTCGAACTCTTTCACATCATCACCTGGCTAACTCAACTTTCAAGTTATCTGGTTCATAAGCCCCATATTTAAAATGTGGCCTGCTAGTCAGTGTTGGAGGAACATTTCTCCCGGGCGGCTAGGGTTGCCAATATCTGCTGCACAAGTGGATGTCTTGGTAGCTTGTCGTGAACTTGCTTACACAGGGTTGCTGGATAAATTTTAAGTTATATCATAAGCCGTCAAATTTTGCGTTGCTTGCAAATAACAGCAGCCAAAACTTTGTTTCGACAAAAATAAAATGCAGTAAACAGAAAACCGAGCTATAACTATTATAAATCGCGTTATTTTCAGCAGCCTTCATCAGCATGCTGTTGTGAAGTTCCTTTTTTTTTTTTTAACGTCTGTCATTAAAGTTTCTTTCTACCTCCCGTCTTTTTTTCATACCCCAGCAGAAGACAGCGATAGTATCTTTGTTCGATAGGCCGCTCTCTTATTTACGAAGTCTGTGACATCCAACGTGCGTGTTGGTAAACGTAATTGAATATATATATAATATATATGGTAAACGTAATTGAATATATATAATATATATATATATATATAATCTTTTTCCGTCTAAATTGATCGTCATTCACCAACCGGTATTTCAAAGCGCCGCAGAAATAGGGGGGGAAAAAAGACCAAAAGGGGGAATATTGCATAATGTGGCAATCCTGTTTGCGCATTAAAAACCTCGTTAGGCCGCGGACACGCGTGACTCAGGGGCCGCGGTGGCTGAGCGGTTAGCCTGCTCGCCTCCCACCAAGGCAAACCAGGTTCANCGGACACGCGTGACTCAGGGGCCGCGGTGGCTGAGCGGTTAGCCTGCTCGCCTCCCACCAAGGCAAACCAGGTTCAATCCTCGGCCAGGTCACTCCGGATTTTCACAAGTGGGAATTGTGCCTAACGATGCCGCTGGTAGGTGGGTTTTCTTAGGGATCTCCCGTTTCCCCCGCCTCGCCANCAAGTGGGAATTGTGCCTAACGATGCCGCTGGTAGGTGGGTTTTCTTAGGGATCTCCCGTTTCCCCCGCCTCGCCATTCCGGCGCTGCTCCATACGGACTCCAATCACCGTCATCGGACGTGCACTGCACGGTAACTGTGACGGACCAAGGGCAGTGACGTCCAGACACGGTGAATCGAATCACGTTCGCGATCCTTGGCGCAGGGAACAAATGCGTTTCCTTGTGCGCCGCCCTATCGCGTGTGGAAGTGTACCACATATATGAATACCACTTGGGTTATTGAATTACCAGATCTTTTCTTAGTTATTCTGGTAAGTTTATTTCGTTAGTTCTGCTTCGTTTTGAGGTAATATATGAATGCTAGAACATAAGTATACCATTATACTCGATTTATTGCTGTGCATATGTCATTATACTAAAAACAATTACTTTCTTAATATTTAAATTCCACTCGGGAATATTTCCCAGTTACACCTCATCCTTTCAGCATTGACCGGATCGGCGTTAGAAACATTAATTCCGCCCCAGAATAGTCTATTCGCGGTATCTGAACACTTTTTGAATCAAATGTTTGAAAAATCGCCCAATGTATGATGTTTGACTGTTTCCTAAATATGTCCTGTATCAACAGCGTTTTATACTTATGTTAATATGAAGTAAACTTTTTTTTAAAAATTGAACTTTTACTTATACTTTATCGATAAATTATATTTTATTTATAGTGAATATGAATAAAACCAAACATAAAATAGGCGTGTTGGCTGTGCGTAGTAAGAAATGGTTCTTTACAAAATATCATTAAAGTGAGTGCGCGCGAATGTTAGTGGTAGTTGTAGTTTTCTAGACCTAGTTAAGCTTTGTTTGCATGAGGCGGAGGAATATCCTGACAGTAGAAATTTAGCAGGGCTTCAGAAGTTGGAAGTAACCGTGAATGAACTATAGTGAATTAGTGGCTGCAATTGCTTGTTCTTAAATTACCTTGCGCGTATTTCCCTGTTAGTCATGGTCTGTTTAGCCGACAGTTGTTCTACAAAGTTTTGAGGCGAGGGTACAATTTAAATGTTCTCTGTATTAATTTACGGTTCGCAGTTTTGCATTTAAAGACACGTAGTAGTGTGAGTCAGTGGCCGTGAAATATATCCAAATTATATTAATACCATTCGCTAGAATTGTCGGCATTTTCTTAACTTTTGGTTGCGAGTTATTTTGACTACTGCTGCAACATAATTTAGTATTTAGAAAAATGAACAAAATTTGCGTTTTCCCTGTTGCCATGCATTCGTGCTCGTGGTCTTGTATATGGTACGAGAAAGGGGCACAGTGTGATATACAGCCGCCCCAAAAAGTATTTTCTTAATATATTTATGCACAGATTGCCCAAATTAATACATTACAGCAAACATCTCTTTTCTGCGCAACAAAAAAGCATTTGCTCACAATATGCACATTTTAATATTAAGTGTGCATACCCTTAGCGTTTATAACAGCTTGCAGACCCCGTGGCATGCTGGTGATTAAATTCTGCGTCACTGCTGGGGCGATTTTAGACCATTCCTTCAGGAGTACTCTCTAAATTGCTTTTTCCTAACGAACGCGGTTTTCCGATTTTTGCGTCGAGATACGTCAACAGAACTTAATTGTATTCTAATCAGGACTCTGTGGTGGGGTATGAATGATTGTGGAGAGTTCAGGTCATTGCCGTGCTGGAAATATCGCAGACTGCAAATTTAAGGGTTACGTATAATGATTTTGNCTTAGCGTTTATAACAGCTTGCAGACCCCGTGGCATGCTGGTGATTAAATTCTGCGTCACTGCTGGGGCGATTTTTGACCATTCCTTCAGGAGTACTCTCTAAATTACTTTTTCCTGACGAACGCGGTTTTCCGATTTTTGCGTCGAGATACGTCAACAGAACTTAATTGTATTCTAATCAGGACTCTGTGGTGCGGTATGAATGATTTGTGGAGAGTTCAGGTCATTGCCGTGCTGGAAATATCGCAGACTGCAAATTTAAGGGTTACGTATAATGATTTTGNTTGTGGAGAGTTCAGGTCATTGCCGTGCTGGAAATATCGCAGACTGCAAATTTAAGGGTTACGTATAATGATTTTGTACGTAAAATTTGAAAATATTGATAGAGATTACGTATTTAGAGGTTGGAAGTCATCTATTTGTCAGAGTTTTAATAAATCACGTACGCCAAACTTTCGCAATCTTGGCCGAATCGGTTACTAATACACTTGTCTAATTTTGATTGTATGTATTTTTAATGTGAAGAGCAATGCCATTTTCAGTAACATTTTTATTTAAAAAATAAATAAATAACGTGCATATGTGATGCATCTTAATAAGACACCCGAAACTACCATGTTTTACGTACACGTTCAACTGTAACGTGGTGCGCTTTACGTGTAACGTGAAGTCAATGTAATCTCGGCCTAAGACGGCTGAGCTTTGGGCAATCCTCGGTCCGGATTGTTTCTCCCCTCTCGGGTTGCGAGCTGCGTGTGTGCTCGGATATCGCGGGGGCACGAGCCGTTGAAGGCCGCCCGAGCGCCGCGCTGGTTGGACCGCTCTTCTGGTGACGTCACGGTCCCCATTTCTGCAACTGGGCAGCAGCGCCAAGATGATGTGCAGCGCACTTCGCACTTGAGGCTGGCAATTTAGTAATTAGCAATGTTACAAGACGCCCGAGGGGCGTA
This sequence comes from Clitarchus hookeri, assembly GCA_002778355.1. NCBI lineage: Eukaryota > Metazoa > Arthropoda > Insecta > Phasmatodea > Phasmatidae > Clitarchus > Clitarchus hookeri. The sequence goes on from NQII01002691.1 coordinate 57,874, forward strand.
TCTGAGGTCGTGAGGGATGGAGGTCTTAATAAAATTAAAAAAACTTAATTTGATTTTTAGTATATTCACACGGCTATTATTAACAGCGTTAAATTATTTATCTCCACTATCACTCTTTTTATTTCTCAGCGAGCGCAATATTTAATGACAAGATTTACTCTAATTGGCGTCCTTCTTAATGTCTCTGTTTATAGTCAGTTAACACATACTCATCATTAACACACGTTCAGTATGTCGTTTGTCATCTTTCACTCACGCATCCAGTCCAATAGTCCGGCCTGCCAGTCGCACTATCCGCTGCTTCGATGCTCGCAGTCGCAGTCGCAGATTTCCCTTCCGCTGGTCACTTTTCGCGCCGCTCGTTTCTCTTCTTGCTCGTCTTCCTTCGCTCGATGCCGCAGCCAGACATCCACTCAAGGAGACCCGATATCAGTCGCCCTGACCATCTGGAAGGTTCGCCGCACCCCGAGTCTAGCTGAGAGACACGAGGTCAGTAATCCAGAGCATTCTTCAGATGTCTCCAAGACACCCGGATAAACTTCATTTCATATAAGTTGGCCAGATTCTGACAGTCAGTGAGCGGCATCTTGGCGTATTCCAAACAAACNGGATAAACTTCATTTCATATAAGTTGGCCAGATTCTGACAGTCAGTGAGCGGCATCTTGGCGTATTCCAAACAAACAACGTGCCATTTACAAAACCTCTATCAGTTGATGCATGAACAAACGAAAATTAATAAATATTATGTTGGCTATTCTGAGTGCACTGCCGGCGCACATCACACAAGCAGGAAATACGCGGATAAGAATGAGTTCCTAGATTCATTAATACATTTTATTTTACGTGGTCATAAAACAGTGGTTTGTAGTGTTAGAAACTAAACTTCGTGCTAAAGTAGAAATGTATAGGTGTTCAAAATTAAAGGTGCATTAAAACGACCCGTATCCAAACGAAACGCAATTTCATAATCTTTTTTCACGTCTTATCCCTCCCTTTCCTACCCGGCTTTCCTTACGTGTTTGATATTAATTCCAAAAGCATACAGAAATATTGCTTAATGTTGTTAAATTATAATTTTTTTAATAATTTGACGAAATATATTTTAAATTCGTGTCGTTCCGAGACAGTAATAGAAAAACAGTCAAATGTNATTTTTTTAATAATTTGACGAAATATATTTTAAATTCGTGTCGTTCCGAGACAGTAATAGAAAAACAGTCAAATGTTCAAAAACGCTACCTCTTGAGAAAAAAATGCGGCTCAGACCACGCGCTGAAATGTTGTGCGCGCCATCTGTGGAATTCTTTTCGAAGCATTACAAGCCAGAATNATGCGGCTCAGACCACGCGCTGAAATGTTGTGCGCGCCATCTGTGGAATTCTTTTCGAAGCATTACAAGCCAGAATAGAAAAGCGTTCTTTGCTTTATATAATACATTTACGAACACATACCAATAATTTTATTTTTCGCGAGCTCTGCATAATTTTTAAAGTAACATATATTTTGTGTACAGCGATTTTGAGTACTTGTCTACGTAAGTTATACGCCATATTGTTCTTGTACCATATTTCCTTGTTTCCGAACAAAGTGGGACACGCGCGAATAGTTTTTAAACAATTCTAACGTTATTCCACGTCACAAATTTCCAACTCGAATATATTAGCTATAACGTTCAAAGTGCGACAATAGCTACAACTGTCGTCTCGCAAATGTTAACCCAAATTCACTGTCTCGGACAAATTAAAAAGAGTTAGCAAATATTTGATTTATTGCGAGGTTTTATATTTTTACATTTATAACCTACTAATTTTTTTTTAGACAGAAGTCAGTCTAAAATATCTTAAAATTTGTTTAGCATTACGTTTTTTTTGTTAGTAAATTTTAAATTAATTATTTATATTTTTTCCCTTTAAGATTGATGATTTATGTACACATTACTATCACTGATATACAATCGCAGCTACGTATTTCTGAGTAGCAAGTTTGCCTAATTGCAGGGTGCTTGTCATGTAACTGTTCCCGATCGGCTGATGACAGCATGAAAATAAACAACATCGTTGCCATGTTGCCGATCGGCTGATGGCGGAAGGATATGTAGTCAGATGTAGTCGGATGTAAACAGTGGCGCTACTTTCGCAGACCTGTCAGAATCTGGCCAACTTACATGGTACAGAGTATACCCAAGGTCGCGAGCAGCACACGTCCTCATAGGCATAACAGGCACGGGTTTTAAAAATTTCTTTGCGAAAATCCGCCGCGTCTCCGGTTGAAACTGACAGCGCGCGCGTCAATAAATCACCCGAGCCTCCTACTCTCACAGAGCGGCCGCCTGCAACAGTAATTGAATATGATACAATTGGACNGTCAATAAATCACCCGAGCCTCCTACTCTCACAGAGCGGCCGCCTGCAACAGTAATTGAATATGATACAATTGGAAAACTATGTCGACAGTTGCTTACCATGCTGGTGCTGTCTGCGTCTCCGCGGTGCAGAGTTGAAGTATTAGTAACTCAGCGAAATTACAGTTACACGAGAATTTTAACTTTAATAAACAAAACGTTCCTACAAAAAACGTATGCATACCATTTTTGGGTTACATTTGGAATTAAATTCTTGTACACTACATGGTTATTTATTTACGCATATATTTATTCAGTTGCGTGAATTAAAAAAAAAATGTGTGTTCTATGTATTGTGTAAAGCCATCTCCGCAGTTTTATTTTCCATATCAGTTTCAAAACAAATGTGTTGGTGATTTGGTAAATTAGTATTTAGTAAGTTTCGTCATATAGCCTACTAAAATTGAACACCAAACTAACAAATACGCCATCGTTTTATTATACTAAATCGAATCATTTAGTTAACTTAAACTGCCAAATTCAAAATTGTATTACTTTTTTTTTGGAACGTTTTTATTTCGGAATCATGGTGACAACGGTAATGAAAACTTACCGATATGCCAGAAATATTAAAAGTGAGAAAATGTTTCCTAAGGGACAGTGTGGTATTTCATGAATTATTACCGTTGTATTTTTAATAGCGACAGTCATTCCCTTTTGGCGCACGTATGCTATTTTACACACGTCCGGTATGGTTTTTGTGAGTCCTAAAAGTTTTCGTGAGAGGGAGAAACAGCGTTGTGAATTCGCTGAGCCGTGATGTTGTAATTTGGAAATACGTTCGTTCATTATTTTTTTTGCATTTTAATTGTAGTTTATNAAATACGTTCGTTCATTATTTTTTTTGCATTTTAATTGTAGTTTATACTAATGTTAGTTTTTGCCGTGTTCTCTTTGGGACCAAAGAACAAGAACAGTTGGTTTGGTTGCGTGGTATCCAGACATTTTTGATGTCACCGATCCTGTCTCCGAGAACGGCGATGATAACACGTAGTGTAGGCAGCGTGGGGTACGTCTCATCCTCATGTATTAGAAGACTTCATCTCGTGGGAAGCGAGATGTAGGACGGGAACAGATTGCGATGGTGAAATGGTGCTGTTGTAGACTGTCCATGGTATTGCCCCATGTCTTCTTTTTTCGCCAGTAAAGATTTCAGTCTTCTTGCTGGAACAAGATTTGTTTGTTGTGGCTTCTGTGTATCACGGGAAGCATTTTCTTTGATTAGACTGCGGCCATGCCTCTGCAGTTAAAGTATGAACCGGGTGGAAACAAAATCTATGCTAACAAACCAGGGAATTAGGTCTATTCGCGGTTTCTTCGCACGTTTCGAGTCAAATCTTTGAAAAAATCACCCCATGTATGACGCGTTTGGTTGTTTGCTAATTATGCTATGTACCAGCTGTTTATACCTAAGATAACATAAAAGTATTTTATTTTTGGTTAAAGTGAAATTTTATTTGTATTTTACATACAAATTATAATATTTAGTTTATAATTAATTTGAATAAAAACANTGGTTAAAGTGAAATTTTATTTGTATTTTACATACAAATTATAATATTTAGTTTATAATTAATTTGAATAAAAACATAGAAATGGGCGTGTTGGTAATGCCTATGGTAAGAAATAGTCCTTAATGCGAAATAATATTACATTTGAGTGCACGCGAATGCTGTGAGGCGTTGTCCCTTGGTGTAATTTTCTAGATTCGGTTAAGTTTTGTTTACATGAGGCGGATGAACATCCAGGAAGTAGAACTTTAGCAGGGCTCCAGAAAAGTTAAANTCGGTTAAGTTTTGTTTACATGAGGCGGATGAACATCCAGGAAGTAGAACTTTAGCAGGGCTCCAGAAAAGTTAAAAGTAACCATGAATTGACTATACAACGATAGTTAAATACAGTTGCGTCAGGCTGAATCACTATAATTGGTAGATTCTTTTACATGTTTATTTTGACTTGCACTCATCTTGACTCCTGTCTACCTATCGGCGCCTACCGCTCCCCCTTTTGGGACCGCGGTGGTGTAGTGGTTAGACTACTCGCCTCCCACCGAGACGAACCGGGTTCGACTCCCGCGCATGTGGGAATCGTGCCTGACGTTGCTGCTGGTTGGTGGATTTTCTCGGGGATCTCCCGTTTCCCCCGCCTTTGCATTCCGGCGCTGCTTCATACTCACCTCCCTTCACCCTCATCGGCACTCAAGATCTCGATGTCAAGAGCCGCCTAAATCTCTTCACTCGCCCCTCCCCCTTTTCTTTTATCCCGGAGAGACCGGGAGTAGTAATGTATTCGCCGGCCGGGGTGGTGGCTGGGGTTACGCCCATAATGGTCGCCCATTGCTTTCTCTGGTTGCATGCCTCGCACTGCATCGCCGCATCATCGTAACATGCCTCTCACCGCAGCAGCCAACAACGTGGATAAAGAAAAAAAGGGGGTAGGGGAGAGATTTGGGCGGCTCCTAACAGCGAGGTCTTGAGAGTCGATGAGGGTGATTTAGGCGACTATGGAGAAGCGCCGGAATGTAAGGGCGGGGGAAACGGGACATCCCTAGAAAACCCGCCGACCAGCGGCATCGTCCGGCACGATTCCCACATGCGAAAATCCGGGAGTGACCCGGCCGGGGATNGAAAACCCGCCGACCAGCGGCATCGTCCGGCACGATTCCCACATGCGAAAATCCGGGAGTGACCCGGCCGGGGATCGAAGCCGGTTCGCCTTGGTGGGAGGCGAGCAGGCCACCGGAGGAGGGGAACTAAGAAGACATTGACGGTGATTGAATGTGTATCCACAGGTCTGTGCTGAGGACGTGCAAATTTAGGACGGCCATACTGCATTGTCATTCTCCCTCCCCCCGTTACTTTTTCAGTTTTCGTGTCCACATCTTTAACGTAAAAACAAGTATATTATAAAATATTTTTAGTAGCGACCCACTGCAATCTGAAAGTGAGACGCACCATACCCAGGGTCACCTGTTTTTCGTGTAAAAATTTACGCGGATGCTAGACTTAAATATACTATGTGCACACTTACAGTCTTCAGTTGACTATTGGCCGCTTGTATTTGTGTGAAGAGTGTCTGTCACATGAATGGGCCAATCATAATTTAAGGTTCTCCAATACCGACCGTTCGTGAATTCGCGGGCAGACGGATAAGACGCGTAAAAATTCAAATGATCCAATCACCAAAGTGGTTCTGAACCAAAGTTGTTTTGGAACACAACTTGCCTTGAAATCTTTTCGCGAGAAACAGGTGGCCCTGAACCATACCTCATCTTTAGTTGGTTCTGCTGGCGGCGGGTCAACCAGTGTCGGGGATACGCGCAGGAGATCGCATCACGACGTGCAGTATAGGTCTGCGCCGAGTCGCGCGTCGGAGGCGACCTTGACGGCGTGACGTGCCGCGGTGGGCGGCTGCTCTGTGATCTCCGCGGCAGCTCCCCGGCCTTGGCGTGACGTCACGCCGCAAACCCAACTCGCCCATCCTCATCTGGGTCATCAGGCTCTGCGATCGCTCAACGATGCATCGCCGACGTTCACATACCGCGCTCGCGCGTATGGGACCGTGTTGGGAACACGGACTGGAGATGAGTTAGGCCGATTTTCGTATTCTGCTAATGCCCCTACATTAGATCAAGAATTACCAATAGTACCTGTTGGTAAAATGTGTTCGAAAAGTGACTTGGCGTCTGCTTGCTTTACTTTTATAAGAAAAATTATTTTCCGCCGCTGAAACATTTTTTTCTACCTGACGCTTGAACTGCGTATAGTCGGTTCATGACTGGAAGANGGTTAAAGTGAAATTTTATTTGTATTTTACATACAAATTATAATATTTAGTTTATAATTAATTTGAATAAAAACAGAGAAATTGACGTGTTGGTAATGCCTATGGTAAGAAATAGTCCTTAATGCAAAATATTATTACATTTGAGTGCACATGAATGCTGCGAGGCGTTGTCCCTTGGTGTAATTTTCTAGACTCGGTTAAGTTTTGTTTACATGAGGCGGATGAACATCCAGGAAGTAGAACTTTAGCAGGGCTCCAGAAAAGTTAAAAGTAACCATGAATTGACTATACAACGATAGTTAAATACAGTTGCGTCAGGCTGAATCACTATAATTGGTAGATTCTTTTACATGTTTATTTTGACTTGCACTCATCTTGACTCCTGTCTACCTATCGGCGCCTACCGCTCCCCCTTTTGGGACCGCGGTGGTGTAGTGGTTAGACTACTCGCCTCCCACCGAGACGAACCGGGTTCGACTCCCGCGCATGTGGGAATCGTGCCTGACGTTGCTGCTGGTTGGTGGATTTTCTCGGGGATCTCCCGTTTCCCCCGCCTTTGCATTCCGGCGCTGCTTCATACTCACCTCCCTTCACCCTCATCGGCACTCAAGATCTCGATGTCAAGAGCCGCCTAAATCTCTTCACTCGCCCCTCCCCCTTTTCTTTTATCCCGGAGAGACCGGGAGTAGTAATGTATTCGCCGGCCGGGGTGGTGGCTGGGGTTACGCCCATAATGGTCGCCCATTGCTTTCTCTGGTTGCATGCCTCGCACTGCATCGCCGCATCATCGTAACATGCCTCTCACCGCAGCAGCCAACAACGTGGATAAAGAAAAAAAGGGGGTAGGGGAGAGATTTGGGCGGCTCCTAACAGCGAGGTCTTGAGAGTCGATGAGGGTGATTTAGGCGACTATGGAGAAGCGCCGGAATGTAAGGGCGGGGGAAACGGGACATCCCTAGAAAACCCGCCGACCAGCGGCATCGTCCGGCACGATTCCCACATGCGAAAATCCGGGAGTGACCCGGCCGGGGATCGAAGCCGGTTCGCCTTGGAGAAAGGCTAGCAGACTAACCGCTCACCCACCGTGACCTCCTATCTAAAAATAAGGCACTTTCATGTTAACGAAGTATAAAACGCCTGTGATGCTTTCGCATTTAGGAAAAAGTTAAACACGACATGCATGGGGTGATGTTTCAAAAGTTTGATTCAAAAAGTGTGAAGAAACTGCGAGTAATAGCAAAAGGTAAACTGCGTATACATGTAAACAACATACTGATAGTTAATGAATTGGTTAATATTTTTTTGCGATAAATCATTGCCTGTAGTAAGAAGCAGTTTCTTCGTTTGTCTCCTCCACTGAGAATCTGACCTGAAGATCATGATTAGCACATAGTTAGTCCATGTCTGAACAACTTCGTCTATCCAGTAAAGCAAGAATACGCTAAGGTATCGTGGCGCAATTTTTTTCTATAATTAATTATGTGTGTCGATTTTATATCGACCCAAGTTATGAAAAATTTAAAGGTAAAGGAATCACTCTTTAAATTCGAGCTTTGCTGGTGCTGAAAGAACCCAGCTAAAATGCAGAATAACAATCTGTTTCGAAATCTGGCCGACAAGGTTTTCGTTTTTACACGCCGAGAGCGTGCCTCCGAGGATTTGTTTTCAACCCCTAAAAACAAAAAACAAAAAAAAAAACTTTCAGCTTGTATAGGAGAAATAATAAGCTCATACTAAGGGTTGCTGGTATAATGCTGGGTCATCTGCGCGGGAGGGGTTGAAGAGGTGAAGAGAAGGGGGTTGTTGTGGTCCAACCACCTGCCCATTGGGGTGGGTCAGGTCTTTTGTCATCAATATTAATACAAAACCTCCCCGGAAAAACCTGTAATAACACAGGCGGCGTGCCCAAGGACAGCTGTTGCGCCCCTCCATCCCGCTTCGCGGCGAATCGAATCGGGGCCCTTTTCCACGAATCCAATACGTTTTATCGAAAAGAGTATTGAAGTCCTTCAATAGGACGCCCTTATGCTCGACAATAGAGCATATATGTGAAGATATACTTACTCCTTAAGCCCTCAAAGGAAATGGCTATAAAAGATCCCTGCAGTGATCATAACATAAACGCTACTAAAATTGACGGGAAGACCAGCCTAACATTAAAAGTCTCGAATTTCCTCCCTCCCCCGTTTTTGAACTTTCAAAGAAACATGCATTATATTTTAGTTGGCTTCTAGAGGCAGGATTTTTTTTTCATAACGTTTAATTTTGCA
>NQII01002691.1:66998-92090 GCA_002778355.1 Clitarchus hookeri
ATAGTCGGTTCACGACTGGAAGAGACTTTCTTGAAGCCCTGCTAAAAATCTACTTTCAAGCCCATTTTGTATCCTTCCACCAAAGGTAAACAAACATTGCCATGTGACTGCCATGTGGCAGTCACATGGCAATGTTTACATTCCACTGTGTGTGTGTGTGTACATGGGTTCGTACATGCACACATCCATTATAAAAGTCATGTATATATTATTAATGGATATTCCACAAGAAAAGTTTTTAATATTGACAATTTCACACAAAAGAATATGCAATGCAAGCAAAAAACATTTTATTCTATAAACCCAAAATGTGAGTATTAAAAATTTGATGTTTCATGTGTGTGTGTGCAGGTTTGATTTTGACTGGGTTGGTTGTAGGGGGGGGAAGGAGAAACACTTTCACTTTGATCACATATTATAGATGTGGCACAATACTTTGCATTGAAATGTGTCAAGGAGTCCATCCAACAACATAAACATGGCACCGCCAATCTCTCATAAGCCCCCGGATGGCCGTGCTGTCACGAGGTCAGGAACCGAAGTTCCCATAACTCTTATAGTGGGTTTGCAACAAAAATACAACCAGACAGACTTTGTTCAAATAATTGAGCCGGCGGCAGGCCGCTGTGTTTATGTTTTAGTTGGGCTCCGGGCCCGTATTTAATGCTATTAACCTCTGTTGCTATCTTAAAATATTTTTCCAAACAAAAATCTAACTTAAAACTAATACGAAAAGACATTGGTTTCACTAATGTCTAATATTCAAACAATTAAATTGAAACATGTTGCTAAGCAAATGCTTAGAGGAGGAACAAAATAAGTGTGCTACAGATTTTGTAAAGAAATGACAAAAACAAATTAAACATAAATAAAAAATGTGGCTCCAGTAAACAAAATATTAGGGAGAACTGTTGTTTACAATAATTAAAGAAGCTGACAATGGTGTATCCTAACATGTACAGTTCGCATTAAGTTAAAACATCCTAAAGGCATAAGCCGCAGTACTTATAAATACTGTTTATTTATTTATTAGTTAGTTAGAAGTACCGGTAATAACTAATGGATTGTAGTGATTCCTTTTGCAGCAGAATTACCATAGATCAAAACAAAAAAGTACATAAACAACTCAACACAGCAGCAACTATAAAAAAAAGAAATGAATGGATCCATCTTCACTCCAAAAACTAGAAACCAATTATTTAAAAAAAATTACATTCTTTAATAGCTGCTCTCTGATGTAGACTGCTACTTTACATATAATGCTATAAAGCAATGCTCAACAACATTACCCTACAATTTAACACTACACAAAAAGATTTTGCAAAAAAAGGATACAGCAAACGGAATGTTGTGCTCCTGCAGCCAATTGATGATGGCATCCTTCCTCCAGCTACTGTTGGGGAACTTCTCCAGCTGAAATCACCACACGATACAACAAATTAAAATGTATTACCCTTGAATGTTGCCAACAGTATGTCTGTTGTATAGAATGTTTGAATTAAGCACAATTCTTTCCAAAACATAAACTTTTAAATATTTGGTTCTTGGTAGTATTTATTGGATACCAAAAGTATGATTGGATACTTCTATAATGCGAACGTGATAAGAATGTCTATAACTACTGTGCTAGACATTCTTAAACTTTTTATCATATTACATATAACTGTTTTCCCGATACCTGTGTTGACTAGCACAGAATCTAACATGTCACAAACAATATAAACATTTTATTTATTCAAAAACAAAAGGTTGGAGCTCACACCTGTGTGCTGTGATATGGTGCATTGTCCATGACCCTTCTATATTTTTGGTATCAGTAACTGTAGTTGACCCAGAAACTGAATTATGGTCCTTTTTAAATTAAGCAAATTAGGTTGGCTATGTAGCACTGAAAGTGAAACATATGACACTGATAATTTACAATAACTAAAAGACAATGGCTGTAGAACAGTGGTGTTGGGGAAATGCATTAATACACAATTGTTTACTTAAAAGATTATGACTGATTTCATCGATTACGATGTCCTCTCGTGTTTAGTGAAGTGATACAGATATGTTTAATAGTAGGGGAAGTTCCAGTTATATCGACTGTAATCTTTTTAGTGATGTATAACAATTCAATAGCAATTAACGCCGCAATGTAACTTATAAATACAAAACAAGCAGTTGCTTCAATCTTAAAATGCACCATCTCTCCATAACCTATATAAAATTAATTGGCTATAACAAACTCACTACAGAGGCAATTTTCCTTACCATTGTCAGTTGTCTTTATAATAAATTTCCACTGTATATATTGGGTTGTTTATGAAGAATCCCTCGCAGGGGTACACAAATTCCAACACAAAGTAGTTTTTATTTTTAATTACACATTGTAATACCACCTTTTGGTTAGGTGATTCATACACTCACATTTGAGTCTACATAACCCTACAATCCTAGGTTAGTGTAAAATCCAAAAATCCCAGGTTAGTGTAAAACCCAACAATCCTAGGTTAGTTTAAAAATGTGAAATAGTGATTCACCCATCGTGGGGTTAGGTTCTGTTAGGTTAGGTGGGCACATATTACGAAATTAGTCGGACGTTAATGCCCCTCGTATATTCGTGTTCTGCATCATTAGTAGAGTGGAAATATACCATTTTCCGTGAATTAGTCTTACTTTTTACAGAAAAGCCCCTAAACTTAATAATTACCCAAAAAATGTTAAAAAGACACGTAGACAACGTTCGACGACGTTATCAAGTTATTAACAAATGTTGTAAACACATTTCGTAGGCCAACATAATTGACCTAACACACACAACTTGCAAACGCAATGGTTAATACTACATATATTTTAACATACCTTAGCACTGTGGATCTAGAGAGTTTCAACATTTCTGCCGCTCTTTCCACGACGTTGAAGTGTTTCATTTCCCCTCGCCTAATTATAGGGAATACAACGATTCGGTGAGGTTAATGATGTCCTGTTGACGTTGAGTGGTGACTTCTCTGTTCTTCACCTTGCTAGAACTCATGACTGCACACAAAAACTACCGCAACATACAACGTAAAATACAGTAAATAAAATTTTAAGCAAACCTGAAATAAATTTTAAAAATATTAAACACGTTAGAACGCACTACGAGTAATCTCTTATACAGGTTACTGAAGCAAAAGGAATCTGTACGAGAAAGTTATCACAAATTAAAATCATACGTTATGAAAAATCAAATAATAAAGAGCGGATATTAGTATAAAAAACAACCGATAGGTTAAACAAGAATCCCACAAATTCTCTGGCACGTGTGTCGACCACACCCAGGCAACAACACAAGGAACGCTGGTTAGTAAACAAATGGCCGCTCTACTTTCACCTTGAGCGAGATCATGTAACTATGCAAAAGACGTTGAAATCTAAATACGTTAGCATCACGTCATTAATAATTGGCATAATACGATAAAATTCTTTTCGACACCCATTTGTAAGCGATAAATTAACAATTACGTTAAAACTTTGGAACTATTTACTCTCTTTGTGCTGGCAACCTGACGGCATAACTGTATCCGCGCTCGCCGCTGCTTGTAATGTTATATGCATGTAGCTAACGTCTAGGGTGTTTTTTCAAATGTTGATTTTCAAAAGTTTCTTCCCGTCGTGAACCGACTATAGCAGTGTGTTTGAAATACTTTTTTTTAAAGGAAAATATTAAACGTGCGTCCAGTGTGCTGATCTACGAAAAGAACACTTCAAGACTAGTGTGCCGAGTGCTTTCAAGATGTCTCGCACTTAGAAACACAGTTTCAGGGCACTCCAACATGTCTAAAAATGGATTTTTCAAAGCGCTCTCTCTTAAAATATACGCACTTGAAGATACACATGCATAATAACTGAAGGGCCCTGCGTTGAACCTTGCCACAGACTTTCTCCCAATAAAATGATAGTCACCGCCTAAAGTCTCGTGGTACCTATTGTATGTACTAAGGGACGCGGCATGAGTCTTGCGCGTAGCGACGATGGTGCACTCAATGCGTGTGGCATTGTCGCCCTTCTCGACCTCAAACGCAGAAAACATCTCCAGATAGACGGGCCTCGTAATGCCTGAGCAGGTCATGTGTGTTAACTTTTAACTTTCCATTGACCGTACCTGTTCATGTAGACAGTTGTGACAATCAAGATTTTTATTCACGTAATTTTTACGGTCATATTGCCGAAATAGCCATTCAGCGTTGCGGCTTAGAAATTGGTTACTGTGCAGCTGGTATGAGCACTCTACTATACGCGCACAGTAAGTTTGAAAACTGGAAACTGATTCAATCACTTTCCCCCTCTCCCCCTTTTACTTGATAATTAGTTTTTCTGACCGCCACACCTTAAAAACGAATTTTGCACAATTTTTTAAAATAATCGTTCCTTTTTATACGTTTTTCGCGGCACTTTTGAGGCCCTGGTTACTTTTTTCCTATCAGCTATTTTTTATCCTCCACTACTTTTTAAAATTAATATTGTAATATGTAAGTAATAAACACAGCGTATATATTTCACATGACTTGAAAGTTAACGCCCAAGGCTACAAGCACGTCATACATGCGTGATTTTTTTAAAGATTGTATTCAGAAAGTGTGAAGAAACCACGAATATACTATTTGAGTTGGCGCCATTTGTTTACTGGCGTCAGCAGTAAGAACACGTTTTCTATTTTGACTGACTTGGACGTAATGTGGTCACATATCATTTCGGTTCAAAACCATAAGGGTGCGCCAAGCAAAACAGTTCACTGACCACAGTAATACTAATATACAAATGTTTGAAATATAAAATAACACGAATTTTGTAGGTGTATATTGTTAACACCTACGGATGGGATCACAGTACAATGAAATATTACGATTGGCATTTTCAGTGTGTTGTGTGTTCCTCCATTCTCATACGCTTGGAGTCGAGACATTCTGTAGCTGTTGGTGTCGGAAGTAAGAATGGGTGTATGGTATATTTTGGGTATCTTCTAGTGCTTTGGCACATGCAGTGCATGTCGAAGTTTTTTTTTCAGCTAGGTTTGTCAACTTGACCAACCTGTGCCGCTACATACTGTGCGTGTCAGACGAACCCCCCCCCCCNGACTTATCTGGAGATAACCTATACAAACAGCGGGAGATTAGTGGAAGCCTCTATATGAAAAGATAAAGAATACTCGGAAAACTGGTATCTCATCAGTTCCCAGAGTGGAAGTTTACTGAATCACGCTATCGATTTCTTGAAACTTTTTTTGGAACTAATTGAATGTAATTTTGTATGTGCATACTGAGGCTAAGATGCCGACGTCGAATATTCAAATCGTGTAATTTTCATAGAAATTAGAGTAGTTTCACAGATTGCAAGTCAGCCGTATATAGTTACTATTGGGTAAGGTGGATTAGTGACAAATCACATTTTATGTGCTTAAGACATGCTATAGAAAATTTTCCAAAAAATTCTTATTCTTACTAAATTCCCAGTGTTTATTTTAAATTGCTGGCGAGCTAGCGTGGAATGGTTGAAGTGATGTGCCGTCAAGGAAGTGACCGCTGACGTACTGCAGAGAGCGGCGTACTTGCACGGCTGAGCTGGTACTGTCGCCGGACCGGTCTGTGTGGGCTCGACCTGTTCCTGCTTCATACCTGATTCTCATGTACGCCTATCACGCCGGACAGACAGCCAGTCAGAAACCGTTCTCATTTTCCGCACGAGCCGCGTAGTCAAGATGGACTCACGCCGAAATTTCTGCTCGTCGAAAGAGCAGACTTCGTCAATATTTCCCAGTCAGTTTGTTCACATATTTTATTCCACAAAAAAAAAAACTTGGATAATCGACATATATTGATCTAATAGCATAGAATATCTAAGTGTATTGTTACAAGACCTCAGAGGGGCGTATCTGAGTTCGCGAGGGATGGAGGTCCTAATAAAAATAAAATAACTGAATTTGTATGTATGTATGTGGGATGTTTGGCCTCTATACAATTCTACACCGTTCGATGTATCTGGACCAAATTTGGCAGAGATGCCCTTCAGTACCCAGAGTTATTTTATTTTTATTAGAACCTTACGAACTCAGATACACACAGACTTTCGCATTTATAATATTAGTAAGATTTATTCACACAGCTATTATTTACAACAATTAACCGTATTTTTTACTATTACTGTTGTTAATCCCAATGGGCACAATATTCAAGGTCTATCTACTTCTAATTAAAGTCCTATATTGGTCACAGTAATTTAATTCACACTCATTATTTGCACATATTCAAACTGTCTATTGCCATCATTTTAATTAATTGTCTGTCACTCGCGCTTCCCGTTCAATGGTCCCGCTCGTCAGTCTCGCAGACTTCACTCTCGCTGGTAACTCACGCCGCCACTCGACGCTCTGCTGGCTCGTCGCTTCGCTGCCTTAGCACACCTGGCGCTTAAGGTCGCACAGTCCTCCAAACTCTAATAAACTGTCGACTCTGAGGTCTGTCGCAGCTTAAGTAGTCTCGCCGGCACGATCTAGAAGTTTCTCCGTACCTCGAGTCTCGCCGAGAGAGACTATGGTATTGACCAGAACATTCTTTAAAAGACAACCCCAGAATCTCAATCCGCTGAAGGTGATGAACGCACGAGTCCCGATAGGCGTATCCGGCTGCGGCGGTACACGCGGCGGCATGCCTTTGAAAATCTCCGCGCGCCCTCAGGTTATAGTTCATTTCATATAAGAAGGCCACATTCTGACAGTCAGTGGGTGGCAACTTGAAGTATTCAAAACAAACAACGTGCCATTAACAAAATCCTGTATCAGCTGATGCACGAAAATAACAAAAGTTAATATTACGTTGGCTATTCTGAGTACACTGCCGACGAACATTACACCAGCCGAAAATACGCGATAAGAAAGAGTTCCATCCAAGGTTAATTAATACATTTTATTTACGTGGTCCTAAAATAGCAGTTTTTAGTGTTAAAAACTAAACTTCGTGCTAAAGTAGAAATGTATAGGTGTTCGAAGTTTAAAGTCACATTAAAACTATCCATATCCAAATGAAACGCAATTTAAAAAACTTTTTTAACGTCTTAATCGTCCCTCTCTAACCCCGCTTTCATTACGTGCTTGATATTGATTCTTAAAGCATACAGAAATATTCCATAATATTGTTGAATTATTTTCTCTAAAAATTTGACAAAATATATTTGAAATACGTTTCTTTGCCAGCCAGTAATAGAACAACAGTCTACTTTACAAAGGCGCCATCTATTGTCGAAAAATCTTATGTGCGCGCCACCTATTATCTCTTTTGCGAAGCATACCCCGCATTGTTATCTGAAAACCCATTACCTTGTTTCCAAAGGAGTGGGACACCGCACTAGCACGCCATACCAATGTGTGTTGCAGTTACTTCTTCCCGCTGCTCCCCTCTACACGTTCCTGCCCTTTCAGTCACATTACGTTTACGAACTGCCGTACAAACGCACTCCAAACCCCGTTTCGAGTCCTCTTTTGCCACCTACCGTGCCACTCAAGCAGTTCGTCAATTGCCGCACGAGGCAGCACCTGCTGGACGCGCTTACTCGCCGGACCAGTTATGTGGACGATCAGCTGATGGCGGAAGGATACGTAGTCAGATGTAAACAGTGGCGCTACTTTCGCCGAGCTGTCAAAAAGTGGCCTTCTTATATGGTACAGAGTATACTAGTCTGGCCTTCACACACTCCTTTGCTCGCTCGCTCGCTCGCTCGCGGGAGACGGGGTAAGGGAAGCGACGCAGTGCAGCAAGCATGTAAACTATGCATTTATAATCAAATACAAGAATATAAATGTTAATTTTTATTCAACACTTTACTAATTACATGTAGTATGGAAATGAATAAATAGATAATACTCAACCATGTGACCGCATGTTTGATGTATGAGCATACAGAAATCAACACAGCTATATTACGGGAACACGTCACTATCGGAGACGCTTGTTTCAAATTCTCTAAGAGACTACATACATGTGAATTCCATAACTGTGCAGATTGTGTAAGATTTCCTCACCCTAAAACGTTATCTACTGAAAGAGTGCCGTATTTGAATGTTTCACACAATGCTAGAAGTTTACGTCAGGAAAAAAATAAAACAGCGTTTGATAGCGATGATTGACAAAAAATCAGCTTAGTTAGGAATGCCTGGCCATGGAGGCAAGGAAATTAATGCATATAAAGATGCAGTAAGAGCCCCTGAGTAGCGTTGATAATCGACATTCGCTGATTATCCCAGATAAAATATAACTTGGTTCACAAAGCCAAGGCGTGCCTTCATGACAACACACGCGTTACGTATGGCGATTGTAGCTCCTTGAGAAAATACTATGATCGACCTTGTCGCTTCGCACGACCACATACCTCGACATGCCATTTATCTATGTGGCTACACGCTTCAGAAAAAATTACGCCGTCTGCTCACTGCCAGCTGTTCTTTGCCATTGTCTCAGACGGTCTTCAGAATTACGCTGTGACAATGTATCTTTCCGCCCTATTATACGTAACCCATTAAATATGCGTATTGCTTAGTACGATTCAAGTAACGTAAGTCAGTTAACACCAAAACAGATGTCCGAAGGAGGCAGTTGTGATAACGCACGGTGTTTTGAAACAGTTATATGTAAAATTGATGCATCGTGAAGGCATTTTTTTTTAAACATTGATCCCCTATATAAAATCTATGACTGCAGACTTGATGGGCGGCGTTATACAACGTATTGTTACCGCTTACTGGCGCTGAGAATCGGTCGTTCGGGTTAGTTGGCGGCAAGTGATGTCATACAAGCAATAATATTTTTTTTTGTTTCATCATTTTTTAAATAATG
This sequence comes from Clitarchus hookeri, assembly GCA_002778355.1. Taxonomy (NCBI): domain Eukaryota; kingdom Metazoa; phylum Arthropoda; class Insecta; order Phasmatodea; family Phasmatidae; genus Clitarchus; species Clitarchus hookeri. The sequence goes on from NQII01002691.1 coordinate 75,848, forward strand.
ATATTCAAATTTAGTATATCAGTGTAGTACCAGCCAGTGTCGGTTAGTTTTTTTATAAATGTATTTTAAATTATTATCAAGCCAGAAATTTTACCTTGTGTTTTATTGAAATCTGATTCGCAGATAATGTACGGTACACTCTTTCATTGACTTCAGCCAGCATGGCGTAAAAAGGTGGGCACACATTTGTCCCTATCGGAAAAGGTTGGGGGNTCCGAAATGTAATTGAATTCCGCGTTAGCGGCATAACTCCCTCTCTAGCAGACACTTTTAATAACGTGTTTTCGTTCGGTTTGCGAGTGGGATTGTTCCGAGTGTTGAGGTCGATCCGCACCATGATAAATAAGGTATTGTGGCTTGGTAAGCGTTTTATCGAACCAGCACCTTAAGGCTTCACTCCTTTTGCAGAAATTCTTCGTTTTCGCGTCATAATTTCGGAGTCGTAGTAATAACTGGCAATGCAGGATTATAGAAAATTTACATTTTACGAGTTGTTCAATTTTTTTGTGGTGTGAATTTTAATTGCGCGTTATTTGCTAGTTTTAAAACGCAAGCAGGAAATAATACTCAATACAAGTTAGATACAAAAGTATTAAGAAACTAGTAAATTGTAAGTGTTATACAATCAGAAATTTTCAATTATACCTCTGAGACTGAAATAACGACACGAAAACAAAGAATGTCTGCAAAAGGAGTGAAACCGAGCCTTAACAGAGTTCAAGCCATTAAGTACGCGACATCGTCGGCAGAATGTGCTGTGATGTGGTTATTCGCACCGATTTAAAATTCACTGTTTTCAGCCAAATAGGAGAGAGAAACAAACTGAAGTAAAATGAAATTCCGTAAAAATTTCTAAACACCTCAAAAGTTTCGTCTGTCTATAAGGACGTCTTGCGGTGGGCATTTCCATTAAGCTGAATTTCTCGCACAATAGATCTGTACTAACAGTAGACCATAATTACACGGGATTTAAGCCAGTTAATTAAATTACAAATTCCACTTTGTACTTTTCCGCTTTACCTAAAGGAAACTTTATAGGAAAGCTCTAAAAAATGTATTTTTAACAGTCTTCGTTTATATTTAATAAGATAAAGTAAAAAGTGGAGGCTGTAATTTTTTTACCTTTTATTTTTTCTGGAATATTGTTGTATTCCCAGAACGCTTATTTACTTGTATACGCGCACAAACACCCATTTTACAGACAGTAATTTACTAGGGGGTATCCTTAAACAATACTGCCAGAGTGGCACTGCTTCAATTTTTTGGCGTAGTTGGTTTGTGACTTCTTTAACCAACCTTTGAAAAAGTTCCCTGCCTGTTGATGGGTTCCGCCTGGCTGCAGGTATGTTGCGTGTCCAATGCCTAAAATCGCGGGATGGTCAAGGACGATCCAGGTACGTTCGTCACATGCCTTATCACTACTACGCGCAAGGTACTGAATTGGTGTGTAGTCTTTTCATCGGCAACTAGCCTCTCGAGATTCTCAGGGATAACATTTAACATTCTGTGGTGTAACAATAAAGGTGAAAGTGTGCTGCTCGCCCTTCGACAACTTCAAAATACAGATGTTTCCGTACTTACAAATGATTGTCCTAAAGTGAGTTTCACCTATTTTCACTTTCAATAGAAACGGGAGTAGAAAGCTGAAATTTGTCGTATGTAGGATGTATTTTGGAATGCTATTCATTCCTATGTGGCCATCTTTTTCGCACGTAGAACAGTTCTTGAGAAAGTTATTTCCTGAAGTCTTGTGCACCGTTCGACGGCCTAACCGGGCGGAACCCTTAAACATGAGTCAGTTTTGACATACAAGCCACTGGCATGCACCCGGTGAAGTTGGCAGCGATGTGTATATATAATTAGTTCCATTTCTTAATGTTGTGCGTTGTCAAGATCAATGGTCATTGAATTCGATTCAGTTTCTGTTTGTTTTTGCACTTGGGTAAGAGTTGGCAAATTAATGGCATCCATTGCAGTGTTAATTTCACATATGGTAAAAACATGAAATGGCCAAAAAAAATATATTTATATCCTAAGTGGGGTTCCACAAGTTTTCAATTAAATTAACGGCGAACGGCCTATGATAATTTTTGCAGTAGTGTAGTGGTAATATCTGTCGACTTATATTTCGTACTTTTAATGCAATTGGATCCCCCCTTCCTTCCAGCATCGTTTCGCATTAGGCCATGATTGTGGAAAAAACTTCACAGATTTCATGTCCCGCGTCCTTAAATGCCCTTACACAATAGAAAACTTGAGCATTTGACTCTACATTTCCTTTCATTTGACGACACCGCAATGCAATTGTAAAGTCAAAGTTCAGACAATTTAAAATCGATTCTGCGATCTTTGTAAAAATGTATGTCGTGTTTGTAAATTATTATTATTATATTATCCAGGAATGCATTTTACGTCCTGTTTTTAAAATAGTCTTAAACATTTATATTAAAACTTCATTTATAAACAAAAATTTTAGTCTTTTACTTTATTTAAAAATATCAATTCCTATATTTCCTCTTCACATTATATTCGCTTGCCATTTCTTTAATTTAGACAAGCTTTGTTTAATATACCCAGATGAAAATCGTCCTACAATAAAATAACATTTATTCCACATAACCTCTTTTAGATTCTCGACAAAATGGCTGCTCGACTTTGACTTTAAGTTTCAACTTTTCGAAATCGTGTAGTCTAAAGTGCTTGACTTTACCTTTGACAGTTCCATTGTGCCAAGTTCCATAAGAAACATGACTGAAACCAAACGTTAAGTCAAATCGTAAAGTCAAATGTTACAAAGTTTTCAATTGTGTAAGGGCCTTAAGGCCCCTACCTACCTGGAGCTTTTTTTTTTTGCGCCTGAGGCTGAGAAGCGCGGGGGCGATAAGGACAACTCTGCCACGCGCATCAAGTGCGCCATCGCCTCTAAGAGCAATGCTCTCAACAGACGTGCTGCATGTATCTATGGGACTTTCAGTGGTGACGCTATTATTTTGTTGATGGAATTGGCCCTTGAGTAGTTTTGTATGTCTCTGGCGCGTATATATTGAAATACAGCGATTTGAAAAGCAGTTTTTAGCCACTTTAAAATTGTGTTTCTAATGTACGTGGCCCCTTAAAAGCATTCAACCGCCCTCTCCTGAAGTTTGTGTTCTTTTCGTAGATCACCACGTTGGGCACGCGGTTAATAGTTTCGTGGGAAAAAAAAACGTATTTAAAACACACTGCAACACAGTCCAAGTGCTAGTTAGGCGGGGGCCTTAATGTTTTTACCGTATATTTCGTCGTTGGTATACACTAGTTAACATATGTACTGCTATCTGTTGAACAAAGGTGGCAGTATCGCCCGGTTTCCTCACACGAGTGCACAAGCTAACCCAGTCGGTGATAAGTCGCCAGTAGTTTATTCGACTTTATCAGCATCTCCGTCGTTTTGATATTGTCGGAATACACAAAAGGGAATGAACTATTCGGCATCATCCTTAGTGTGTGATAGAATAAAACAATGCACTGGCGTAGTGTGTTGAATGAGGGCTCTTTTCTCATTCTAGAAAGCATTTGTATGCAATGTAGGAACGTGTGCCAGTGGTAACTGCAGTTCTCGTACACTCAAAAAATGAGTCGGAGATTTCAAACCGCGTTAGGCATACAGCCAAGCATACCTTAGTCGACCAGTGTAATTCTATGTTGATTATTGGAATTCCGTTAGCGAAATAATCAGTTTGATTTCAAATATTTCAGTAGAACAGTTTTCGTAGTCCAATCTCAGAGGTCACGAGAACGTATATCAGCAAGCCGTTTCCGGAATGCGACATGCTCGAGAGTGTGGGACCGACCGCGTAACTCAGGAAGTTGGTGGTCGCACCTTTGACCTCGCGGCGACGTGGCCGCATAACGGGGGATTCTCGGCAATCGGGCTCGCCCAGCCGCTAGCCTACTCGTCCGGTCGCCTACTCCAGCGCTAGTCAAAGCACCGGCCCTGGAAAGATGTTGCTATGGTCTGTTCGCGGTTTCTTCACACTTTTTGAATCAAGAAAAAACACCCCATCATGACCTGTTTGGTTGATTCGTAAAAAAAAAACCTAATTGCTTAACGTTCTGTAACTCTACTTTGAGAAATTACGGCAAAAACCAGTTCTGGTGAAACGTCTCGACAGAAATTTGTATGTAATCCAACATCCATATTGTATTGAGGCAATACATATTCTAAATGCACTTCAACTATCCACTTTTGTCACGTTTCTTATTTTTTGTAATTACCTCTGTTATTTCACTGTGTATAATTTATTTCTTCCTTCCTTACGTCCGGAACTCCTCGATCTATCCGCTGGCATACACCGAATGTTCGAAACCACGGGTTTGGTCAAGTCTGGCCTAAATCGATCGCCAGCTTAACCGGCCAGAAATGTTAAGTGTATCTGGTGGTTGCACACTGGAACACCCAACAAAGAATTTTCGAACATAGGCTACCCTGTGCACATAAACGTGCAAATAAATCACCTTGAGCCGGTGAAGTTGTGGACGAAAAATACTACTGGAAAACCTAATCATTTATTCTCACAGGGTGAAGAAGACGCAGGAAATATGGCAAAGTGCCTACGTTGTTACCGTTTCGTGCGATTGTTAATTTTATTCATTCTGGTATTAAATCCACTTCTTAACATATTTTTAAAAAAATTCGCTCTCAGTATTTAAAAATCTCGCTACAGAAACTGAGCAAGTGCTCCTCTGCAGCAGTGGCGTAGCGTCATGAAATGCCTAGACGCTTGTCGTTCCTCAGCAAAATAAAAAAAATTGAATAACAATTTTATGAATAATTGTTTTTAAGGCGCAAGCCTTGTTTTAACGTCTATGCCACCCATATATGTAGCGCAGAATACCAGTAACCGAGTTTGTCTCCTCTCTGTTCTCCCTCTCCAGATCCCAGACGCACATCTGGGCTGGCGTTCAGATGTGCACGACGCCAGCGTACGGGTAGATGGCGAACGTAATCATTTTTGTTTGTTTCTCAAAGAGAGCAAGGCGTGACGATATCTTTCTTTTTGCAATAGTATCACATAAACAACCTGTATTAGCCGCTAACACCAATGACCATAGTCCATTCACGGTTACTTCAAACTTTCCTGAAGTCATGCTGAAATCCTACTTCCAGGATGTTTCTCCGCTTCGTGCAAACCTTAACAGGGTCTAGAAAATTACACCGAAGGGACATCGCTACGCATTCGTGCGTACTCAGTGTAATCATATTTTGCGTAAGGACTATTTCTTACTTGCGAATTGAGATAATTTCCACACCAGGATTAAGAAGGAGCACGAACTAATGCACGATTTCTGCGTTGTTACCAACTCGTGCTATTATTATTATTATTATTATTTCTAATTTAGATGTGGAATTGACTTCTGGAAAAATTCAAAAATATTAATTTTCATCATATCAAAACCACGCAACAGAAACTGAACAAACGAAAATCATTCTATAAAAAAAAATTTGTCGCTAGCAGCAGTTTATTCAGCAGAACCTGCAGCAGTAACTGGCAGCGCTTTGTCCGCTGAACGCGCCCATTAGTCCCGCTGTCGTTGTCGGAGGGGGGGAGGGGGTGCCGGTGCGGGGCAGGTCACCAGATGGCGCTGATGCTGGATGCTGCAGCCTTGGACCACTTCCCTCCCTCGACTACCCCTTCGTGCTCGTTTAGTTACCTTTGTGTTAGCTCCGTGCAGACTTATTTTTGTATAAAATCGTAGCTGTGTACACATTGGAGTAGATGAAGGTTCATCTGTGAGAAGTTGTATTCCAGTGCTACCGAGCATACTGTATGTCGTATCCCTGTATCCTGGATCCGGAAAAAGGCTCGTGTATACGTATGTTCGCAATTTCCTTATTCCAGAGTTTTTCAATTACAACCTCAGCATATATTGCGTTCGTGGCAAATTGCACAATATACAATCCAGAAGGAAATTGGTAGGAATAAAAATGAATACAAAAAATATTTTTACTGGAATCTATGTGGACATTACGTTTCCTTTACGTTATGTTGAATTTTGGCCAACTTGTCGCTTTGCACGACTACAAAGGGTTTGTTTTTTTTAGCCATTTAGCGAAGGGTTAGCAAACATTACCTACGTAGACAACATAAAAAAAATTTAATACTTATCTACAGTTATCTGTTTCTTTGCCAAATGGCACCAAATAAAAACATTTGAGTGGTGCAAAGTTACCCCAGTAGGTGCAAAGTAACCCGGGTTTGCTGTACTTGTTTGTTATGTAAACAAAAAAAATATTAGTGTCGCTCCCTGGGGCGCAATTCTCATTTACTTTTCAGGTTGTGGCGAGCGTGGAAACAATAAGCGGGGTGGAAGTTGCCATAGCAGTACGTGTAATTGCCACCTGCGTGTCAGAATACCGTACAATACCGTACAATCCGCTATGCCCGTCCAGCCATGCTCGCGTAACTGGGCTCTCGATAAGCGGAAAGGCGAATTAGAATCGCACCCCTGATCCCGAGATATCGACAGTTATGATGGCATTCCGGAAGACAGTGTCGCTTGAGTAGAAGGCGAATAAATCTACTTCATCGTAAGGCTTCTACTGTCTATAATTTTTTTTATCGTAGTTACAGAAAATAGTTTGGGTAAAATGAAGTGTTTTGGTTTAAATGCAGCGCATGACACAAATGAATCACGCATAGTAATGTTATTTAATTTCCTCGTGGTTCAGTTTACTATTCAGTCAGTACACTCTTGTTCTCCACCGTGAAGACACTTTGACTGGCGAAACCACATTTTCAGTATGACATATATATTTCTCTTTGCTCCGAAAAAAAAAAACTGTTTCCCCGGGAGATAACATCATCACGACAAAATTTGCAACGGAACTTTGACAACTAACGAAGTTTGTGGAGTCTCGCGATAATTATAACCTGAAGCGAGCTCCGCGAAAATGCCATTAAAACTTCATACTTGATTGTATTTGCCATCCATCGCGGAAGCGGTGTCCCGTTTTATGTTCCCCGACAGATATTTTCTGAGCACTTACAGCGCATTCGTTAAAAAGTGTAATTATATTGGAAAATTACTGTGATTGAATAGCATGGTCATATGTCACTCTGGCCGCGTGCCTGCAGCTATTTTATGCCTTCGCGGCCTCGAAACACGTTAGCTGTTAAAGCCGACTCTTGCTCACTCGCCACTTGCCACATCGCCTCTGCGTGCAAGGTGTCCAACTGGCGTGCAGTCCTTCCGTCGGCGACTCGCCTGAACGTGACTCAGGTGGCCGCAGAAATGTGTGCAGAGCTGCAGCAGAAAACTTTTCATTAAAAAACTGTCCAACGTGTCTGAGTGAGGTGCTTAAGAATTGCATTTAAAGAAACTATACGCGTCTGTACGTTTTTCAGTCCTCCGTTTCTCTCTAAAGCATGTTTTTGTGATGGTGAAAATGGCTCAAACGGGCGTTTTCCCGGTCATTTTTAGGTTAGAACATTCATGTACAAAACATTAAAAAAAAGTATAGGGACGTGCATCAAATCTTTATTTTAATTATTATATTTACGTCATAAAATGGTAGTGTCTCCGCTGAAAGTCTCATAGAGGCGCGTTATCGACGGCAAGACTGCACGCCAGTTCAGTGCTTTCCGCGTAGAGGCGATGAGAGAGTTGATCCGCATGTCTCGGTCGCTCCTAGCGCTCCCACGCTTTAGGCCTCAGACGTGCAAAATTATTTCAACCAGCCAGCCACATTAAGCTGTGGGCGACCTTACATTTTTATGGCACTAATGTGATGCGTGTCCGAAGATGACTCTGAAGTTTCTGTATAGAAAATTTAACAGCAAAAAAATTATTCTGAAACCCCCGTTTTGGCCATTCTCACGCCCATAGAAATGACCCTTGGATTTGTAACTGCAGTTTAGTTCATTAGTTGTGCAGTCTTGTAGTCTTGAGGCGTGGTCGGAAGTGATGAATGCGACAAGTTGCGTTAGGAAACATCTGACACCGGTAACCAGGCAGGGTGATTGTCGCGGTCTGCCTCCCTAGAAGCTCCCCAGGCTGGCTTCCTGTCCTGGGTTTCCTGTCGAGACACACCGGCCTGAGGACAGCGATCCTTCGTCGTTTTATCAGTTCTGGTTGCGCAACGGCGGAGAGTCGCGAATGCCATACACTGGCCGGAATAAACCTCTGATGGGAGGATCAGAATCATACCGAACTGCGTGAGGTTCAGCAGCAGCTTATTGCGGCAGGAACATGGACATGGTGGCGTTGGAAAAACGCCGTCCTGAGGGGAATACTTGGTACAAAAATTAAATATCCCAACATTAAGTCTTGTCATACGTAGCATTACGACTGGCTCTCTCAAGACTGCGCGCGGTATGCGTTTCGGCAAGCTAAGTTTCTCGCAAATTAGATCTTTCTAACAGTAGGATGATATTACGCGCGATTTAAGCCACTGGATTAATCTACATATATAATTTTGTACTCTTTTCCTTAAAGAAACTTGTCTAAGAAAGCCCTAAAATGGTATTTTTTAAAATCATAATCACTATTTTTGTCTTTTCGCCTATATTTAATAGGGTACAAAATGGTAGCTGTTAATAATTGTTTTACCTTTCCTGGAAAGAAATCGTATTCCTAGAACCTTTATTCACCGAGATACGCCTGCACGCGCACACACTGACTTCACATGCTATATTTTAGTAGGGAGTCTCCTTAAGGACGCTCAATACGAAGCAAGTCTATGTTCGCAGTGAGCGAACTAGTTTGTTAGTGGCGTTGAGAAAAATACCCCGAGTAAACCAGGCAGTTATCGAACACATTGCCACGTGTCCCTCACGTGTCAAAATTTCGGATTCTCTCTCGAATTCGAAATCACCGAGGTAAGAAGCTGGCGGCATCAGCTGTTGGATCAGCAATACCCAAAGTACCACAAAGTTTTTTTTCTTGTGTATAAAATTATGTTTCCGAAAATATCGAATGAGAGCTGCAAGATTATCATTTTACAACAAGAGTACTTTATAGAGGTTGAATGATGATTTATCAAGATTAAGCATTAAAAAACAGCCTTTTTTTTTTTACTAAAAATTGAACCAGTGAATGATTTGCTTACAAGACTTGTGAAGCACGTAGTGTTAGTAAAACTCCAATGAAATCTGTCACCATCAAAGAGGATGGTTGGAGACGTACAAATTTTTGTCAATTTAATCCTTTTGGCTGATACACATGAAGTGGTCATTGTGTTCTGTGTTCGCCATGTCAGCTGACGGGCCTTCCCCGTGAACGCAGAGGGCAGACCAGCTGGAGTCAACGATGGTATCACCAAAAATGAAATCGGGATGTTGTTCGCAAGAATGCTATTAAACGAACACTTCATCTTTATATCTACACTTCGATAGCTCACTGGTCCAAACTGACATTCGAAATGTATGTAAGAGGAGGTTTTGCTTTGGCGGGGAATTGTATGCGTAATTTAATTACAAGCACGTTTGATCATATCCTGCACACTTTGATGGAAGAGACGTACATTAAACGCAAGGAGCATACTATGGAGGAGTTGCAACTCTAGCTTATTCATTTATTTTCCGAAGTAGATTGTACGGTACTGTTGACTTAAAAAAACATAGTAAACTACAACAGTTTACCCACAAAGCGCATTGATGTCGCCATCTTCTATTTTTTACGACTAGCCCGTCTTTTTTCTGTGCAATATTATTGATTGCGTCGTTTACACGAAGTTATGTAATACCACAAATGCACTCCATAGAATAACATTCATACTCGTGGAGATCAAACATTATAGTCTGTTCGCGGTATCTTCACTTTTCCTGGATCAGACCTTTGAAAAATCTCCCGATGCATGAAGGACTTGGTTCTTTCCTTAAATATGTCATGTATCATAATCGTTTTATACTTTGTTAACGTAAGAATATGTTATGTATGGTTACATTAAACATTTACCTCCTACAAATCACATTTATTTTTCACTTAATACGAATAAAATCAGGGAGAAAATAGGTGTATTGGTAATGCGTTGTAAGAAATAATTCTTGTGTAAAACATTTTAAAAGTGACTGCGCACGAACGCGGTGCGCTGACTTTTGGTGTAATTTTCTAGACTTAATTAAGCTTTCTTTCCATGAAGCGGAGGAATAGTCTGAAAGTAGAACTTGAGCAGGGCTTCAGAAAAGTTGGAAGTAACCCTGAATGGACTATATTTATAATAAACAGTATCATACGAACATTTATTAAAAATACGCGTGATATGAAATAGCATACTTGAGAATACGTGCTACCACCACCAAAATTAAAGCATAACCAAGCAAGTATTTCCACAATATTCTAAAGAGAAAAAAATGCACGATCGTTTATTTAACGTTTATGCGATGCGTGGAACCGCGGGAGTGCATTAGCTATAGCGTTCGCCTCCCGCCAAGGACGGGGCCGCTCCCTGAGTTTTGCTCGTGGGAATAGTGCCGGACCATGCAGATGATTGGACATTTCCTCGAGGATATCCCTTTTTCCCCCGCCCTTGTATTCCGACGTCGCACCATGCTGACCTAGCTTCACCTTCATCGGCTCTTAAGACCTCGTTAAAAGAGCCACCCGATTTTTTTTCATGTAGTTAGTATTCTGTTAAAACAAGAAACATTTTTTTTTTACAAATGGTAAATTTGTAAGACCGCAGAACCTCGATTTCCGGGTATTTTTTGGTAAGGATTCGTTTTCCATATTAGCTACGAGTAGAGATGGGCGTTATTTAACGTAACAGTTATAAACTGTAACTATTTAGTAGCGTGTTACACGAGTAATTACATTGTCTGTAGCGTTATTTTTGGAACGTCTCAGATTGCCTTACATAAACCTACGCTTGACTTGCGCATGCGTAAAAGTTATTTTTTTTTTTTAACGTCTGGCTTGTAACTGTTCAACTTCCCCCACCACACCTGGCAATTAAACATTACGCATGCGTGGAAGTTAGTTTTTGGAACGCCTCTGATTGCAACTGTGCGCATGCGTTAAAGTTATTTGGTGGAAAGTTGTGGCTTGCACCTGCGCGCATGCGCAAACCTTACTTCTTGGAACGCCTAGCTTTGGAACATTCAAACGACGTAATCGTAATTTCCCGGGACGTCGGGACAGGCGAGGAATGTTCCACAGTAACCCGTGTAAAAAATAACACTGATACTGGGAACGTGTAACTGGAACGATGGAACTTGTTACGTGGAAGTAACTGTTTGGCCCATAGGTAGTTACGAGGACCTGAGAACTAGCTGCATTGCGTGTGGCGCGGACTGTTGCAGTGGTGCTGTAGCCACGGGCGGCGTGATGAATAATGGCGCCAGGCAGGAAGTGAGCCGCGCGGATGCCTGGACACATCACCTTCCCCACTGCGACACGTCATGTCCACACCGCGTGGGGATATCGTTCACGCTCCTTGTGTCGAATATACCTTCCCACCGAATCCGGCTGTACGACATTCGTAGTTCGTTAGAAGGTAGTACATACGCTACTAAATGGTAAAAAAAAAGTACAATTTATGTTGCATATGAAAGAAGACTGCGTGTATTTTGCAGCACTGTAAAATTTTCTAGAATTCAGTTGTTTAAATGCTTTTAAAATAAAATTGTCTTTTTTAAAATCGGTTAAGCGTATTTACATTTTGGTAGTTTCAGAAAGAAAATTTTTCACTCGCTGCTCGCTCGTGCACAAACTGCAGAAACCGTGTTGCTTCAGTCTCTATATGTTGTGTGTGCGAAGCAGTTTTACATGCATGTAATCAATTCATTGTAATTGTTACGATTATCAAGTGTGCGATATTATTATTGTCACGCGTTAGCTGCTTTGCATCGCTTTCCTAACCCCGTCACGCTCGAGTGAGTGACCCGAGGAGCACGCGGGCAAGCAGCGGCGTGTGCCAGATAAGCCTATCGGGATACCCTCAGCGGATTGAAGTTCTGGGGTTATCTTTGAAAGAATGTTCTGGTCATTGCCCTAGTGTTTCAGTGAGACTCGAGGAGCGGGGAACCTTCTAGATCGGGCCTGCGAGACTACTTAAGTTGCGACGGTCCTCCGAGCCGACAGTTTAGGGTTTGGATAATCGTGCGACCTTAAGCTACAGGTGTGCGATGACAGCGAAGCGACGAGCCAGCAGAGCGTCAAGTGACGACGAAAGTGACTCAGCGGGAGTGAATTCTGCGGACTGCGAACATCGGTACAGTGGAGAGAGGAGCTGACGGGCGGGAATGCCGAACTGGATGCGTGAGTCTGAGACATTTGGAATTATGGCAATAGACAGACTAAACATGTGTAAATAATGGGTGTGAATTTCATTGATCAGGACTTTAATAATAATTGAGAGAGACATTAAACATTGCGCTCAATGAGAATAACAAGAGTAATAGTGAAAGTAGATAGTTTAATGTTGTAAATATTAGCTGTATGAATAAATTAAAAATCAAACTTAGTTCTTTTATTTCTACTAAGACATCCAACGCTTACGAATTCATATACGCCCCTCTGGCTTCTTATAAGGAAATGCATTTTGGTAACAAAGAACTTGGTGTGATCATGTGTATGGTTGGTATGGGTTTGTGTCCACAAAATTATTATATATCTCCTTTTTAGATAACAATTTTTTCAGTATTTGAAAATAATTAAAATCACAAAAAGTTGGTAAAAATAGTTTAATTTATTTGGAATCCGAAAGCTATAAAAGTCATTGCTTTTATTTGTAACCAGCACGCACCATTGCCGTTAGAGAAACATTGCTTTTTAAGGCACATATAGGATGCACGTATAAACTAGTGTTTGCGAGAATGAAACTGGAGTCTGAGTGTGAACACGCTTCTAGGTTGAGACGTGGTCTAAGGCCGATTTCCTACTTGGAGTCATTTTCTCGTCTGCAGCATGGAATGAAGGAAGCAATAAGGACTATAATGCACGCACTTCAAGTGCCCGACCACCGTTACTCGCAGGGCTCTAAACTGGCATGCAGTGTTTTCGTCCGTGTTGCGTGTACGTACGGAACCTAAATCTGAAACCATATTGTTCATTAATGGAAAGTCTGTAGCAAGGTTCAGTACAGGCTCCCGTCGTAGTATATTTTCAGATACAGCAGTTCGGAATATGCGTTTTTAACGATATCGGAGGGTTCCAAAATAAAATTTATGCCTTCCTCGTCTGGGGTATGTCTTTTTATAGATAAACCTCCGGGGGGGGGGGCACGTTNAAAAAAACCAGGATTTCAAACACACTGCAACGCAATTCAAGTGTCAGGTAGGCGACAACCCAGAACGACCTGTGTGGCTCCGTGTGTGTCTGTGTGTGTGCGTGCGTGTGCGTGTGTGAAGCCGCGGCAGGTAGGGCGATCCGTGATAAGCGCGGGCGGCCGTATTGCGTGATGATATAGTGACGCACGCACGTGAGGCACGTGGTCACTGGCGTGCCGCGCTAACCGTCGAGTCAAAGAGCTAGAATGGCCGCTGACATGGTCTTCAACCACCCGTTCACAGCAGCCAAATGTATCATATTCTTCTTATACCACCCCCTCCCCCCCTTCAACCGACTTTTCTAACTTAAATTGAGTTCCAGGCGCGTATGGCGTTTTGTCTTCTGCTCACATCCTCGACATCGACTTCTCGTTCGCCGATAGAACTGTCAACATCTGGTGGTCAGCAGTGATGAATGTATTTATTTGCATTTGGTTTTTCAGTAGGTTTCTTCTTTCATACGAATAAAATGTTTTTAATTAATTCGAATGCACTCTAGTTGCGTTTAAAATGGGTCAGAGGAAACGTAAAAAAGTTTCTAAACTCGCACTAGCATAAACAATGTTCTAACCTCAAACCCTATTCGCGTTTCTTTTGATAGTGTTTTTAGAAAAAATAGGACAATGCAATGTTGAAGCACGGGAGCTGTTACTGCGCATCTGACATGCGCACCCTACCCCCATCTTCATGTTACGGTTCTGTCACGGAGGCCCATTTCGCGAATTTTTAACTAAAACCATTTATCTTTGAGACTAAAATTCTTAAAAAAAAAAAAAAAAAAAAAAAAAAAAAATGATTTGTCTTGAAGAAGTTAGTCTTAAATTACTTTTTCTTAAAACATTAACCCAAAAAATGTCCTTTGCACAGAAAACATTAGCAGTTTGTTTTTAAGTGGTTAAGATGAAACTGTTTTAGGATAGATACGTACTCTTAGATCGCGCGCACCCTCGTCTGGCACGCGGGTATGGTTGGTCCTCGCATGATCTAAATGCTTATTTTGTGCAGTTTGCAGCAATACCTTTTTTTTTTTTCTGGCGAGATACTGGAATAGGCTACACAATATTTCATTTACTAAGACAGTTTGTTTATCGCCTTTGACGTTAGGGCGGCATTCGCCGTACAGGCGCTTCATGTCCGCTATTAACCTGGAAATACTCATGCAGACAGTAGGATAATTACACCAGTTCTTCTTTTGTCGCTCCTGACTCGTGCGGTAACTTCCAAATGACTGAAAAGAGAGCAAAGGGATTCGTTCAGTAGTAGAAAGGTGGGAATATTTTCCTGTTTCAGTAAATTCACTAAACATTTGAGCTGTTTTTAAGGTTTTTGGACAATGATAGGTAGATGCATGTGCATCGTAGTTCGTGGAACGTTTCACGTCAGCTTGCACCGTCCAACTAGACCCCCCCCCCCTCCTTTACACGCACAAGGCAAGAAGAACAGTGAAATTCAGCAGGGTGCTAACATATCTGCTGGTTCAGTTTTGGAATTGACCTGCAGGGCACGGAGCGAAACTATAGAAACAGAGTTCAGGTCCTTTTTTTGTCTAGAAGTCGCATGAATTCACTACTTTGTTGGTGCTCCGGCACTGGTCTCGTGACCAAGAATCTGTCATCGCTGTCGACTGAGTGACGCAAACACGAACTAACTGTTAAACCATTCATCCTGCTCGAGCGGACCCCGAACTTGCCTGCATTCAATGCCTGAGTGTATGAAAGTACATATTGTTACAAGACGCCGGAGGGGCTTCTCTGAGTTCGCAAGGGATGGACGTCCTAATAAAAATAAAATAAATACTATTTTTAATTTATTCACACAGCTATTATTTACTACATTAAATTATGTATCCCATCAATTACTCTTTATTTCTCAGTGTTCTCAATATTTAACATTTATTAACGCCCTTCTTAATGTGTCTGTTTGGTTATAGACAATTATCTCATACCTATCGTTAACAAACGTTCAGTCTGTCCGTTGTCATTTGTAATGTCTTTCACTCACGCCTGCCAGTCGCACTCTTCACTGCTCTGATGCCCGCAGTCGCAGATTTTCCTCCCGCTGGTCACTTCCGGACATACTCGTTGCTCCTCTAGCTCGTCGTCTGTCGCTTAGCGTCGCAGAATCACCCAGACTCCCGACTCATAAACTCTCAACTCCCGGCTCGGAGCCCGTCGCACTTATATATCAGTCACCCTGGCCATCTAGAAGGTTCAACGCACCCCCGAGTCACGCTGAGTGAAACGAGGTCAATAAACCAGAAAATTCTTCAGATAAACGCGGAAAATCTATCCGCCCAAGGTCAGGAGTGCGTGAGCCGTCAAAGGGTTATCGTGGCGGAATGCCTTCATAACTCAAAACCCTGGTAGGAGTATCGCTCGCCTGTCAAACATTCCTCCATGACTCTCCGCCTGATATCACATCACTACTCTGTTCGCCACACACTCTTCGCTAGCTCGGGCGATGCAAAGCACCGACACACAACAATATATTGCAAACAAGAAAACCCACCCACCCCGTCAAAAAAAAACGTAAGTTCCTTAGCATTACAGCTATTTAGAAATTGTTGGTTCCATAAACCACTTTTCGGCAAGAAGTGTTTGCAAGTTGTTTACACGGAATGTTTTGCTGAACGTCCCGTGTGTTATGAGAAAGGTTCCGGTATGTTAGCTTTGTTCGCGTGGGGGCTGTACCTTTTACAACTTCTTTACACACAATCAACAACTTAGGCCTTATTATTTTTATCAAGAATAAAAAAAGTGATATTGGTCAAACAATTTGCTTTCTCTCTGATAAGTACAAAAATTATAAATCGCATCCGCAGTGTGCATTGTGTTAAGTTCCATACTCGACGAACATGATTACGTGTTATCAGTAGCGTAAAAAGTGAGATGTAAGTAAGTGGCATGACACACATCTCAGCTGCATTAGAGGTCACTCCCGTTTATTTGCAACGTTCGAAGATTTACTGGAATCCATCCCTCCATCCCTCCCTC
>NQII01002691.1:92096-119518 GCA_002778355.1 Clitarchus hookeri
TCTAGACTTCTAATTACGAGCTAAATGAATGAACTGTCTTTTTTTAGGTCGTCCATTTGGCGACTTGCCATTTACGCGCATGGACGAAATTGGATGAATTATGACAGTCTTCTGTAATTGATGTACAGCGAGTGGAAGTGGAGGATCAATGGCAACCAAAAACAGAGTTCGGAATATTTTTTCTAGTGTTTTATTGCACACTGTAATCAAAATTAGTTAAACCTACATTATGCACATTATTTTATTGCACACTGTAATCAAAATGAGTTAAACTTCAGCAATTTGACACTAATTTTATAAACCAGTCAGAAATTTTAACAGCACTGAATGGTTAGCGATGAGAAAAAATTGAATCGTTGAAACTGGTTGAAATTAATATAACTGGTCTGTGATTACAGTGTGCGTAAATGTTTTAATGGTAAGAGTTTTAATTTTCTTGCGTTTTTCCTGTAAAGAGTCGCCAAGAACTCGGATGGGAAAAAAATGCTTGGACTATGATTCAAGCCCAAAACACATCGCATTGTAACGGCTGCGTCACGGTATCTGGAATGCACGTTAAATATTTTATCAAAGTACGATAGGTCACAGTGCAGATGTATTTATTTTATCTAATTTGGGCGTTTTATTGTAATGAAAAGATAATTAAAAGAAATGTTTACTTTTCGAATGCCGATATAGGAAAAAGCAACTATTTTACTTTGGAAATTTTAGCAACACAAAGTTTATTACCTGATTTTGTTTGCTTCGAGCTCTGTGAAGTTTGTAACGTGTGCATTAATCTGTCCCCCTCCCCTCAGGTTTTGTTTCTCCTAACTGGTGAAACTTTACTGGTTAAAAAAAAACACACACAAGGAGACTCTTTGCTTGGGCAGTAATTGCACTTGGAAAACTGCCACATAAAAAAGAGCTATTAACGAAGCCAAATAGTATAGGCGCGACTTCATTTACCGTCCAGTCATTTGGGGTAACTTTGTACGACCTACCTAATTTAATTTGAAATGAATGCTCGAAGAATCCCTTCATTACAATGTTCCTTGCGTATAAAATAGTTAGCAGAGAAGTATACATGAGGGTGGGGGCTGCAAATCCTTTGTTATAAACAATATTGTGTGGGACAATGTTACCCTTAATTGGCACAAAGCTACCCCAAATTACTGTATTTGAATGTAAAGATGGCAGCATAGCTATAATTATGCTTTTCTGCATAATTTTGCAGAGCACACACACCGAAGGAATTATTTTCATATTAAGTATTTTTTTGCTAGGTATTGATGATTGGGTACATATTTTTGTCAGTGTTGACACTTAACAGGTCGTGTTGATACTCGGAAATATTTACATGACTTAATGTCTTAGATTGCAGGCATGTTGCAGTTGTCATGCTAGCGGTCGTGTATTTCGGATTTTCGTATAGGAGTCCCGGATTTGTGTTCTGGTAAAGTTAGGGCAGTGGCCATTTTCAACGTATGCAAATAAAATACTTATTACATCTTACAAACATACTGTACATGACCTAATACATGAACATCACCATTCGTACCAACCAACATCCTAAAAATCCCAATCGCATCTCCTAGCTCAAACTTAAGCCTTCGACGAGAATACAAAACTGGATTAGGAGAAATAGCAATAACAGAATTAGAAGTAGCAACAAGTTCATTAGCTGCAGAAGAGAGCTTCGTTCTTCTCAGCTTTATGTACAGATTTGCTCTTCAGGGAATGACGACACACAATGGATCTGGTTATTTTGGAAGTTTGTTTCTACAAGCATCCACACAACAGTACAGTATCTGGTGTTAATTATTTGAGTCAGATTGATTCAAGAGACATTATATGTTGGAAGACATTTGCAATTCTGGAACAGGCTTTGAAAAAGGTACTAATTGTTTTAGCATAAGCCTTTATCCATTCTCACATCGCAGTCGAATATTCAAAAAAAGTTAAAAATCGCCAGTTACAATAAAGTAACCCACAAGTATTTTGCAGTTTTTTTAGTATTACCAAGTGAGTGCAGGTCTTGTTACAGGTGGTTTGCTCTTGATTTTGTTATGTGAATGTCTATACCATAGAATAAAGATGAGGTAGACCTNGGTCTTGTTACAGGTGGT
This sequence comes from Clitarchus hookeri, assembly GCA_002778355.1. NCBI lineage: Eukaryota > Metazoa > Arthropoda > Insecta > Phasmatodea > Phasmatidae > Clitarchus > Clitarchus hookeri. Next base: position 94,205 of record NQII01002691.1, read on the forward strand.
TTGCTCTTGATTTTGTTATGTGAATGTCTATACCATAGAATAAAGATGAGGTAGACCGATCTCTGTGACTGCGCAAAACCATCTCCGTGTCCCAACATTGAACTGCTTTTATGCCAGTACGACTAGCAAGAATGGGTTGGATTTGAGGTTAGAACACTGTTTAGTAAACAAGGTGCTTTGAGATGTTTTTATACTGCCTCTAACCAGTTTGGATTACAGTTAGATTAGATTCAAATAGGCGAAAGTATTTTATTCTTATAAAAGAGCTTGTGTTTTGAAAATTGAGGTATAANCAGTTAGATTAGATTCAAATAGGCGAAAGTATTTTATTCTTATAAAAGAGCTTGTGTTTTGAAAATTGAGGTATAAACAAACACGTCCATCACTGTTGACCATGCGACTTTGACAGTTGTATTGATTTGGGGTAGGTCAATGCTGACTACAGCGCAGAAGACTAATAAGCGGTCTACCTCATCTTCAGTCTATGGTCTAGACAGTTTTTTCGGGTTACAGCTGCGAAAAATACTGTGTTGTCACGGAATTGTTCGGCATGTACATCAGAACCTACAGGAATTGCGGAGTGGGCTCATATTGTGTACGTACGAAGTAGTTTTACGAACTGCATTTCTGTTTATTGACTGTGCACTCTAAATTCGATTCAGTGATAACTGCTCCACTTATAATCGGTGGAAAACAGCTGATTGTTTCAGTGAAACTACTTCACTGATTGAATGAATGACAAATGGCCAACTGCTTACTNTCGGTGGAAAACAGCTGATTGTTTCAGTGAAACTACTTCACTGATTGAATGAATGACAAATGGCCAACTGCTTACTGTTTTATTCCATGTAGCCAAGCCATCACGAGAAATAAACATATTTCCGGTAGTCACTGTTTATATAGTGCAATTCAACGTAATTTAAAAAAGAAGTATTTAAAAAAATGTGCTGTGGCAAGGATTTTAACCCACAGTATCCCGCTTACCTACCAATCGAGCTATCAAGGCAACGTTGACTGCAAGGGGCAAAATATCTGTGTTATATATACATCTATAGAAAATATGTAACTTCAAATGATATGTTCTTTCTTTTCGTTTTTAGTTTAATTCGTAACATTAGGATTGTTAAAACAAATAGATACGTATGANAAATGATATGTTCTTTCTTTTCGTTTTTAGTTTAATTCGTAACATTAGGATTGTTAAAACAAATAGATACGTATGAATGCACTCACTTCTCAATTAATGCAGTTTAAACCTTCAAATCGAGCGCTTTGATGAATACGTGAAAATGAAAGGAAAGACGTAATAACGAAAGATTGAATGTTCATGTTGTCTCGTAAAATGGTAAGTCCATTATAAAAGATGAAATTCACATTTAAAATGATATATTTTGTGGGTTTTATTAGTTTATGCGTTATTTAATGTGATATTGTTTAACTGATCCATCAGTCGAAAAACAAATCACTGAAAAACAGCTAATGAAATGGTTGACGAATAATTTGAAAAGTCACTAAATCAATAAGTAAAGCGAAACTGGAATTTTTTTTTTTTTTCCCCCACTAATTTATCAGTTAAATTGATGGAAGTGACTGTTAAGTCAGATGCTGTTAACTGATTTAAACAGTGAAATTCTCACCGATTCAGATGATGTGTGTGCATTGCCGTAAAAATGTATTTTAATTTACAGAAATAAACATGTTAAGGTGTGGCATCTAGTCCTAGTCTGGGTGAAGCTCGTTTAGACCTGGTAGGAAGAAAATGTTTCCGGAGGCCGAGCAGACTTACCTGGCGGAGTTTGGNTCGGTGGAAAACAGCTGATTGTTTCAGTGAAACTACTTCACTGATTGAATGAATGACAAATGGCCAACTGCTTACGGCGAATTAAATACTGTTTTTATTCCATGTAGCCAAGCCATCACGAGAAATAAACATATTTCCGGTAGTCACTGTTTATATAGTGCAATTCAACGTAATTTAAAAAAGAAGTATTTAAAAAAATTTGCTGTGGCAAGGATTTTAACCCACAGTATCCCGCTTCCAGCCCGTTACCTACCAATCGAGCTATCAAGGCAACGTTGACTGCAAGGGGCAAAATATTTGTGTTATATATACATCTATAGAAAATATGTAATTTGAAATGATATGTTCTTTCTTTTCGTTTTTAGTTTAATTCGTAACATTAGGATTGTTAAAACAAATAGATACGTATGAATGCACTCACTTCTCAATTAATGCAGTTTAAACCTTCAAATCGAGCGCTTTGATGAATACGTGAAAATGAAAGGAAAGACGTAATAACGAAAGATTGAATGTTCATGTTGTCTCGTAAAATGGTAAGTCCATTATAAAAGATGAAATTCACATTTAAAATGATATATTTTGTGGGTTTTATTAGTTTATGCGTTATTTAATGTGATATTGTTTAACTGATCCATCAGTCGAAAAACAAATCACTGAAAAACAGCTAATGAAATGGTTGACGAATAATTTGAAAAGTCACTAAATCAATAAGTAAAGCGAAACTGGAATTTTTTTTTTTTTTCCACTAATTTATCAGTTAAATTGATGGAAGTGACTGTTAAGTCAGATGCTGTTAACTGATTTAAACAGTGAAATTCTCACCGATTCAGATGTAGTGTGTGCATTGCCGTAAAAATGTCTTTTAATTTACAGAAATAAACATGTTAAGGTGTGGCATCTAGTCCTAGCCTGGGTGAAGCTCGTTTAGACCTGGTAGGAAGAAAATGTTTCCGGAGGCCGAGCAGACTTACCTGGCGGAGTTTGGNCTGGGTGAAGCTCGTTTAGACCTGGTAGGAAGAAAATGTTTCCGGAGGCCGAGCAGACTTACCTGGCGGAGTTTGGTATCCAAACAAACGCCTTGCTGTTGTAACTAGAGGAAGTAAGTCAGTTATACAGCTGGGCGTGGTTGTCGCATGTTGGCAGCACTGATGTGGCGCCACGCCCTGTATTTTCTGTGGTGACCGCAGTTTGTGGTTCCCTACTGAATCCCTCGATAATTTGGAATAGGACTAACGCCGATGACAGGCCCGAGACGGCAGTTCTGCCAGGCCTCCTCAACACTGCTCGTCTCCCGCCAAGGGGAATCGTGCCGGACAATGCCGCTGATCGGCGGGTTTTCTCGGAGATCTCCCGTTTCCCCCGCACATGCGTCCCGGCGCTGCTCCGTACTCGTGAGCTCCAAACGCACAACAATTGTTTGAAAGACGTGGTGTGATCTCGTCAAGCTTCATGGTCATTTTTTCCTACAAAAGCGCTTCTTCCCATCTTAAAATAATGTTGTTGGGGGTTTATTTATTTAATTTAAATTTACTGTGAAATAATATTTAATGTTTATTCAGTCACGCCGTACGAAGTCGTCAGTGATGTCATAGGATCGTAGCGACTTCCAGAGTGTGATTGAACCCATTTCTAATTTTTAAAACCCTTATTTTGCGAAGATCCGCGTGGGATCAGCTAATAATACGTTATAATTTACAAATATGTGGTTAAGTTTCATTGAATTATACACGCCGGTGGCCGAAACAGCGTCGTATTAGAGCGTTGGGTAAGTAGAGAGGCGAGCGTTATAAGGAAGGAAACTGTGTGCTGTCCACGGTAAAGTGAGCACTTTTTACGCTCTAGTTACTTTCTTATGAGCCAATTTTTGAAATAAATATTGCCACGGGCGAAATAAATACAGTGTATGTGTTTCACCGGACTCGAAAGTTAAGGTCTAAGGTTACAACCAAATATATTTATTGACTAATATTCCAAATGAGAGGGCTTTAAAAAGTGCTCACTTTACCGTGAATAGTCTATAGAGTCGACGTGACTGGTATTTTCCTCTTGTGATATAATGGACATTCCCGCTTCCCCTTTTTCCTGCATGATGTACCCAGAGCGGAAATGACAGCTTGCGTGCATCAGGAGGGGAAATCCTCACTCCAGCTGCTGGTTCTACTGTAGTCTTACTGGAGACACAGCCAAATTTTTGTGTTACGTCCCATACTGGGCAGTTTTCGCATTGCTGTGTTTGTAAATCGACTTGTCAGGTAGATCTGCATGCAAAACATCCCGGTGATATTGTCATGTTAGCCGCCATAAAGCAACGCAACTGTTATGGTAGAAGTACAGTGGCTTCCGATGGAGCTGTACAACATTTAGAGAATTGTCAGAAAATTGTAGTTGATGTTAATATGTAAAACTGCAAAATATTATTTAGCTAGAATTTACGCATTTAAATGTTATGAAATTTTTTTAAATAAGAGTGTATTTGTAATCATAATTTAAGCCTATTTCCATTCTGGGTTCTTCAGAAAGAACATTTTGCTAAAAAGAAAAGTTCATCATGGAAGACTCATAGTAATTACTCAGGTTGTACATAATTAATTCGTAATGATGGTTGTAAATATTGTAAAAAAAAATTTTATGCACGTCGGTTTCAACGATGNCATGGAAGACTCATAGTAATTACTCAGGTTGTACATAATTAATTCGTAATGATGGTTGTAAATATTGTAAAAAAAATTTTATGCACGTCGGTTTCAACGACGACACACTTACGTTCAAACAATCGCTTACTCCTACTCTATTGGTTGATGGCCTTATGCACGCGCGACTAAATGAAATAATGCAGTTTCGTTAACGTTTACACGTGGAGGATTTCTCCGTACAGGACGACCATGAGCCGTGTTTGAAAGGAATGCCTAATTTAATTCTGATACGTACGCGTTAAACCAAGCCTAAGGCAGCCAAACAAATGCCAAATTTATGGTTAATTTCTAAATTCTTCAGCAAGTACTGTAATTATTTTGATCACGTAACCATTATCTCCCGGAACTAACGAGATACTTTTTAAACGTACACTATTGGAAATTTATTTATAAAGAGTGGACGCAATATACTAGATGCCGTGCATCTCTTCACTCGCTCAGGGCTACGTGGGTTGACGACGCATCTTGACTCAGACCTGCCGCGTAGCGAGTCGGGCGACAAGCCTGAGGGAGTTCCACACGCGAGATATCCGTCACAACCTGCCTGATCAGTCCGATCGTTCGACAGAACTGTGTGCATCTCTTTGAGTTTTTTTATCCTCACGCCTTTCACGAAATCTAAACCATGGTCGAAAATTAATACATTTTAGATGTTGGCAATCACGCACCTTTCTTATTTAGTCCGCCTTCTGTGTAGTCAGTTAACAATTCTGAACGCCTTTAGAATGACCACCTTGAAAGCCGCGGTACTCGCTGGGGAATTGCAGTAGCGGCGCTGAATTCTGTTGATGGTGAAAAGGACCATGCCACAATTATGCAGATGCGTGTGCCCTAGTTGGTCGCGCTGTCGTCAGTACTGCATCTGGCTGGTCCACGAGACCTGCGACGTCAGGTGCCGATCGCCTCGAACGTAGTCGGACATCGCTGACTGCGCCATCTGCATCTGGGGTCGTGGTGAACGCAAACCAGTGAAAGGGCGGGATGGATGTGTAAATAAATTGTTGAATCTCACGAATGTTTGTGCGTCGGTACCATTAAAAATCTAAATATCATTNGGGATGGATGTGTAAATAAATTGTTGAATCTCACGAATGTTTGTGCGTCGGTACCATTAAAAATCTAAATATCATAAAAAAAATTGATTTTCTTCGTGTTTTACGGGTTGACTTTGTCCCAACTTTTAGGTTAGTATATTTACTGTTAAAATNAAAAAAATTGATTTTCTTCGTGTTTTACGGGTTGACTTTGTCCCAACTTTTAGGTTAGTATATTTACTGTTAAAATAAAATGTGCTTTATTCTGTGTTGTGGTATAGTTATCAAAGAGCAGCAAACGAACAAAAATTATAATTTTTAATAATTACTAAATACAGTAAATACTCTTTTCCAGTATTTGAGCTAAAATCTTAACGGTAGCGGTTTGGTTTTAAGCGCAGTTTCGTAGTATTCATTTCGGTTTAATTACTTTTGAAAATGCAATTTTGTTACTTACAGTTCTTAAAATATCTAAATTAATTTCATGAGTATTAAAAAATATTTATTTACTTTTTTACAGAAATTTTTGAAACATATTTTCTAGTTGTTTAAGTTATGCCCAAAGAAATCTGCAGATCAAACAGCAGTGCAGGTGCAGTTTTGGAGCATGTTGTTAAATGTGTTATATGGTAAACTCGAAATTTACGAGACGACATATTGGGTGTTGTCCAANAGTTTTGGAGCATGTTGTTAAATGTGTTATATGGTAAACTCGAAATTTACGAGACGACATATTGGGTGTTGTCCAATTTTATTTTTGTAAGTTGATTTAAATTAAATAATGTGTTCGTAAGTCTTTTTCGACAAGATTTCTTTAGCTAATTGCATTTATTCCCACACTCTTGTCGTTCATAGCANATGTGTTCGTAAGTCTTTTTCGACAAGATTTCTTTAGCTAATTGCATTTATTCCCACACTCTTGTCGTTCATAGCAAAACGAAAGCTATACATACAGCAAGGAGACAGAGGGGAATTGTCGTATGTATGGTATAATTACCAAAATCGTAGTACAAAACAATAGCGCTTACGAAGATAATTCTCAATCGTACGAGAAAAAATTGGATTGAGGAAGTGATAATACTTACGCCTAGCAGTAAAAACTGTCTTTCTTCTTACTGGATTGTCCACAACTTTCTTCAAGCCTGGGAGGGTATACCGACGCCTAGTGGAAGTGCAGTGCTCTTAAAAGCGACGTGAGGGAATGTGTGCGGTATGGGCGAAGCGGTTAGGGGAAGGAAGCGGTGGAAATAAATGGCGCTCAGAACACGTTTTCCTTTTTTATATAAACTGTACAACCGCGGTGGGTAATGTTAGCGGNTTTTTTTTTTTTTTTTTATATAAACTGTACAACCGCGGTGGGTAATGTTAGCGGCGTCTGCCGAGTGGGCTAGTTTCTGCCGGGAATAAACCTCACGTGACGTGTGTGTTTATAGAGTAGCTTATAAATAGTGACCGTGAACATCGCCTTGAATCTTGCTAGAACATGCGCCAGGATTTGCCGAACCACCCGGATATCATCTGCAAACGCGCAATGACAATGTTACTCGTATTTGTTTACAGTGCTATATTTAAATATCCGTACTTGAGTTTTCCATGGCAAGGTTAATGTGCCAGTGCCATTACATTTCACAGTTTCTAAGCAATATAAAATGACGCAGCATTCTTGAATAAAAAAATGGACGGTAGTTTCGTTTAACTCACACAAGTTGTCAACGAAAATTGTTTGGTAGCTGTGGAGGGGGTGTTAAGTACACGGAGATAATAATATTAATTAAGTTTCCGATAGTCGTATTTTTAAAATGTGAAACAATCATTTAGAACTATCTGTTCAGCATTTGGTTTCGTGTTCGTCAGCATGTCCAGGTACTTGTCCTGATCTCCGTTACCATTAATCAAACCCATTTTTCCTACGCCGGAAGCCCCCCCCCCTCCCCGGTCAATCGAGAATCCACAACCGTGCTTTACTCAAGTTCTGTGTTCGTTTTTCACCTGTTAACATATTTCCTGCCTGATGCAAAAACGTAAATTTACTTTTATCCATAAATATTTGTTTTCCAGTAATGAAAATTTTGTTTACCCTTCGTGTTCTATTGACAAACATGTATTAGGGGCGTCTCTTATTCTTTCTTTTATATGGTCTGCACTCGCAAATCGGTCATGGATGCAGACTCTATTTCCCAGTTTTTGACAGACATATTTTGCTTCAAGCTAGTGTCCGGTTCCTGGAAAGTTTCGGTGTTCTCGACGTGATTTTTCCCTCCTGTATTTTACATTGACCTGTGTTAGATGTGGTTCATTGTGACACGGCAATGAGTCGGTCCTTTAACCATATCTTGCATCTTGGGAGGCAGAATTCGTGTTGTCAGGGTGAACAATTTCTGTGTTGTAGCGCAAAGGAAACGCCATACTAATGAACATGGGATCTGATATCTAAGTTTCTTTTTTTTATGTATACCCACGACCACGATGAGTAAAATGAACTACACGGCACAAAATAGCTAATTGGTCATCATTGTATTTTGTATCATTCTTTGGCTGAGCTGATACACACATGCATGGCGGTATAAAGTTGCAATTCAGAAATCTATCTGTATATTGTCTCTTTTTTTACGTCTGATAGTCACACACACCGACCGGACCTGATGATAGTGATTGCGAACTACTCGCCGCACCTGGTGCTGATATCCCAATCTGTACAGCTTCTCTTCTGCTTCAGCGTGGTATCACGACCTCTTAGCTTTGTGCTTTATCTAATGTCCACGCAGAACTGACAACACCGTCTGTGTATCCTAGACGGCTTGGCGAATCGATACGTCGGTATGACTCGTGGTACATAGGCTTTCAAAACACCACAGCGCTATTGATGACTTGGAAGTTCTTCCTGACACGCAAGGCTGTGTCTGTGACAGGTTATGGAAACTTTTGTGTTCTGCTTCCGTTTTACGGAATTGACTTTTTAGAAGGTTCCTTCCTACCAGATAGTGTGTCGGGTCATTTGGTCTGATGGCCAGGAAGCTTGAATGGTAAATCAAAGGCGTGACGTTCTACTCCATGTCAGTTCGGGGACTTGTGGACAGTTAATTTTTTTCGGGTTCCCCTCTGCCCTCGTATTGCTGACGGCGAACCGCAGCAGGATCACCGTCTGCGTTTAGCGCGTCGCGATTTCCGTCGCTGCACTCTGCCTGGTCACGCAAACCCTAGACCTGCCTTAGTGCTGATCAGCCAACGTCGCCAGTCGGCTATTCCATTACACATGGCCGCTGGTTATTGCCTGAGCCTGCTTAGTAACATAACTGGCGCGACGACAGATAACTTCTGCGCTCGTGATGCTGATTATTAGAAGGTACATACACACACAACTGCGATTGAGAAGAAATACGATTTAACACAGTATTGGTACGGAACCGCGCGATTGCTTCTTTGTTCTCTCTTTCTCTCTCTCNTGAGAAGAAATACGATTTAACACAGTATTGGTACGGAACCGCGCGATTGCTTCTTTGTTCTCTCTTTCTCTCTCTCTCTCTTTCTCTCTCTCTCTCTCTTTCTCTCTCTTTTTCTCTCTCTTTCTCTCTCTTTTTCTCTCTCTTTCTCTCTCTCTCTTTCTCTCTCTCGCTTTCTCCCTTTCTTTCTCTCTCTCTCTTTCTCTCTCTCTCTCTCTCCCTTTCTCCCTTTCTCTNTCTCTCTCTCTCTCTCTCTCTCTCTCTCTCTCTCTAGCAACCCACCGATATGGTGTCTTCATTTTCAAACTCTAGGCTCCGGGGTGTGGATGGGGGTTCTCCTGCTGGAGTGTGATGGTTTTCTCAGGGAACTGCTGCTTTCTGTTGCAAATTCATTCCGCCACAGCGCCAGCCCATCTCATCTCCCCTCGTACGTTCTTCGGGCTTGCCGGAACGAAAGTGTGTCTGTCCCTGGAGTAGTACTGCTGGATGCACTCGGTGCCAAACGTTTCTCAACCATTCTGATCTTGCCTTAAGTACGTAGTCCTTTTCTAGCTTGCGACTGAAGCCCATGTGTTATGATGGAAACTTCCTTGGAAGAATACATGTAAGCTTACATTACCGCTGGTGTGGATGATTTTATGGAACATTTAGCTGATTGCTGGACGTTTTCGTAATTCCTCGTATTGCAATTAATCAATGGAAGTTTTTCTACAAAGTTGAAATTTTAGTTGATCAGAAATAGGATGGTGGTGTTATGGTATTGACGAGTTTAATAATTTTAGTTTGTTTTGAATTATTAAACAATAATAAACAGTTACTGGTGCTATAACAGCGTCGTCTGAAAATTATGTCAAACATTCGTGTTTAACACAAAAATTCCTAGTTACCANGTTACTGGTGCTATAACAGCGTCGTCTGAAAATTATGTCAAACATTCGTGTTTAACACAAAAATTCCTAGTTACCACATAAAAAGCATTCATTCATTTATTTGTGTTCCATCGATCTCCATTCAGTGATGCAGAATATTCAAATGCATATTACATATAATAGAAGGCAAGACACCAGGTGTTAACACAATAAAATACCTATACACGAAAATGTTAACATATTAACTACTAAAATAATAAGATATCACAGTAAGTTACATTCTAAATATACCTAATTGATAAATGTTGCATCAACTTCCTAGTTTGAAAAATTCACCCAGATTATAATAGCAGTGGTCAAGTAAGAAGTTTAATAAGCTTTTTTTTTTACGGAATTTCGAAAATTCACCTATTCTTTTAAGTTTAAGCGGCAAATTATTATACAGTCTTTTTTTTTTACCATTGTTTTGTACCATTTTTGTAGTGCTACTTTTTTAAAAATAGTTCAAATAAATATTACTAGGCTCCGTGCATAAACTGATATCGCAAGAATCGTTAGCGAAGTGTATTCCTGAACCACAGTTTCAGAAGTGAAATCATAACAATTGAACGCAGGCTCGAATAGCAGGTCTCGTAGAAGCTTCCACCCGAGCTTGTGCGGAACATTGGCTCGTGGTACATACGCCTTAGTAGATGTCCGATCTCGTCTTCCTTCATCATTGTAGCAGGTTTGCCCCAGGAGGACGACGTACATATGTTCAGCTATACATGTACTGCCCGCTGCTGGGGCTGCTGATACTTATTAAAAGTCATTAAAGTGACACTACGTTTTCCGCGTTTTTTGTCAGGACGACTTCGTTCTTCAGTTGATTAACGCACACGTATACAGAAAGTGGAGGGGGAGGAAGGGGAAGGAATGAACGAGTTTAGTGTTAACCGTGACTTCTATGACATTTTGAGCAGGGAACTATCGACAAGCAGGTCATTAAACAGCACTTTGGCTGGTGGAGGGACGAGTTAGTGAAGAGATTTGTGCGGCTCTTAACAGCGAGGTCTTGAGAGCCCACGAGGGTGATCGAGGTNTGGTGGAGGGACGAGTTAGTGAAGAGATTTGTGCGGCTCTTAACAGCGAGGTCTTGAGAGCCCACGAGGGTGATCGAGGTGAGTATGGAGCAGCGCCGGAATTAAAGGGCGGGGGAAATGGGAGATCCCCGAGAAAATCCGTCGACCAGCGGCATCGTCCAGCACGATTCCCACATGCGAAAATCCGGGGGTGACCCGCCCGGGAATTGAACCGGGTTCGCCTTGGTGTGAGGCGAGNTTATATACAGTCATGATTGATTTGCATATTTTAATTTTGATGGTGGTAGCACAGACGACTGCTTTGTGTAAGCGCCGTTCGCGTCTGTTTATTTGTGCCACATGTATTTTCATGAATATACGCATACAACGGGTTGTAATGTAGTGTTTCACATTCACGGTTACAATTTATATTTGCTCAAATGTATTTGTGACATGAAATAACTGTGGATGAGAGAAGCATAAATAATATTGCACAAAAAAAACNATATTTGCTCAAATGTATTTGTGACATGAAATAACTGTGGATGAGAGAAGCATAAATAATATTGCACAAAAAAAAACAGACCAATCATAATATTAAAAAAAAAACAGCTTGTGAGGTGTCTACAATACCACCAACATAAGCAAAGTGAGAATGTGTCTTTTGGTCTGTGTTCTAAGGTTGGTAGTACCGTAGACCCTACTTCGGCAAACAAATTNAGCAAAGTGAGAATGTGTCTTTTGGTCTGTGTTCTAAGGTTGGTAGTACCGTAGACCCTACTTCGGCAAACAAATTAACCGTATAAGGATGTCTCGTTATAGCCTTGAGTTACAACTCTACTCGTATGCTCCCGGTGTTCACATCTGTTTGTACTGCTGACGAGGCATGTTTGTGGAGGGGGTTGGCAACACGAGGGGAAGGAGCTGGGACGCGGGTCGCGACGAGCGATTGTCCGTGTGGAGCAAGCCGCTCGTGACGTCGCCACTGTGGGGCGGCGGACAACGGCGGCCGCGCACAGCAGTGCGGATATTGACGAAACAGACTGTCTGGCAAATGAATTTCCTGCCCGTGACGTGCGCTAGGGGCGGGAGAGGGAGGTGGCGCCGCGCTGCGACTGTGGCGGCAATTAACGAAGCTCTGCGCCTTCTGTCATCCCCCCAAACCCGCTTTTAACAGCTAGTATTTAGCCTCTTACTGTTCCGGACCTACTCCCGTTTTGTCAATCCGTTATTTTGTCATCTGCGATTGTGTGGGTTTCGCTTCGAGTGCTGTCGCCGGCGTAGTGGGAATACGGGGAAGAGTGTACTTGCCAGCTGCGCAGTAACCAAGCTCCGTGTACCAACATCGGATTGCTCAAGTGCCAATAGCACTATCGATAACGACTGTTCACAGTGGCGGATCTAGACATCCATTAAGGAGGTGGCTATTAAAGGCTCGTTTTCACCCCCTTTACAGAATTTTTTTTCCGCGTCATAATTTCGGATCTATACTAATTACTGACAATGTACGACTATATACAATTTACATAATACGAGTTCNTTTCCGCGTCATAATTTCGGATCTATACTAATTACTGACAATGTACGACTATATACAATTTACATAATACGAGTTCAATATTTTTGTGCGTAATTTTAATTGTGTGCTATTTGATTGTTGTAAAATGTGAATTTATTAATAAAATATANGTTCAATATTTTTGTGCGTAATTTTAATTGTGTGCTATTTGATTGTTGTAAAATGTGAATTTATTAATAAAATATAAATAAGTTCTCCACTTTTTACAACAATGAAATAGCACATATTAAAATTATGCACAGAAAAAATTAAACAACTCGTAAAATATAAATTGTCTACTACCGTACATAGTCAGTAATTACTATGGATCCGAAATTATTACGCGAAAACGAAGAATTTCTGCAAAGGAGGTGAAGCTNCGTACATAGTCAGTAATTACTATGGATCCGAAATTATTACGCGAAAACGAAGAATTTCTGCAAAGGAGGTGAAGCTGAACCCTAAGGGATGACGCACTCTGCCTTATGATCAAACGATGCATTTACCAGTAAGTATTAAATTTTAATGGTACTTATAAATGCCAGTACTTAGTACATAGGCCATGTAAACCTATTAAAAAATTTACTGTTAATACACTACGCATACAGTATGTATTAATACTACAATATTGACAGTGTACTTTGTTTCAAGAATGATCTCATTCTATCCTGTATACAATCAAGCTCCAAGGGAGCGGCTGAAGCCCCTTACTTGCTTAAGGTTTACTTCTCTGATTACATTGTATCCTTTCACCACACGTAGATTCAACATTGCCATGGGACTGATCACTTTATCCATGCGCCACACAAGTGAAATCGTGTAATTGTTAGGCATTATATGCAAATTTTTACTATAATGTGATTCAAGTAAGAAATGATAACTTCATGGGACATGTAATTAAACGTTACTCTCTCGCAAAACAACGCCAAGTCTAGGGAATATCTTTATACAACGGTGACATGTAAACGCAGTCGTCCGCACGCGTGTCAAGTCGCTGCAACGAAAGCCTTTCCGCGTGCGTTTCTCCTTAAACCCACGCGATCTAACTTATTCCTCAGACGTAGGCTTTGAAAATTGTACAGGTTCCCAGTAATGACGTTTCATACATACGAATTAACGTGTTTGCTTCGTGTGCGCTCAGCGAGTGGCCTTCGCTGATTTACGTACGCAACGAAGACCCTCGAGGCAGATTGTCCAGCAGACTTGCATACCTGGGGTGACTTGGCAGAGAATTTGCTGAAGTCAGGCTATTGTTTGGACGGCGCTTGGAAGCATGTTTGCTTTCAACACATACGACGCCGACATTTGAAAACAGCAAACATCGTGCGGCCCTCGTGTTGCGTCACGTTCCGCCGTACNAACACATACGACGCCGACATTTGAAAACAGCAAACATCGTGCGGCCCTCGTGTTGCGTCACGTTCCGCCGTACGTTCCATGCTCGCCTGTTGCTCCTTTTGCTTTTACTTCGGAGAGCAGAGGGTTCTCATAATTATGTGGGTTTCACAGTTCTATGCTATTTTGGATGTGGCCACATTAAAAACCGATATCATTGCAGAAACAAATACCTCTTGTTGGAAACCTAAGGGACACTTGAGCATCACACCGATAACTTTTGTATTTTCAACAAACGTAATGTTTTCGCTAATTTTTTAGTAATACTTGTAGTAACTTCTCACGCCTTCTATCCTGCATTTCTAAAACATATTTTATTTTTATGTGCGTCCCACAAAGTGTGACTTTAAAAACAAGGCAGGTGAACTACGGAAGATATTTAAAACTGCATAAAATGATACAAAAATGACTAATACAAAATATTATGTTGTCCGAGTCTGAAACGTTCAAAAGTTACTGATTATTTGAATTTTTAGGGCCTACTTTACACTAGACAAAGTTATAATCGTGACAAAATTAATTGTNAAAAGTTACTGATTATTTGAATTTTTAGGGCCTACTTTACACTAGACAAAGTTATAATCGTGACAAAATTAATTGTCCCAGTTAAGTGACGTTTGTATAAATGGTAGGGGACTAGTGTAGCCACTTTACCAAACACTATTAATGCCATTGACAACACAGCGACGTGAAAAATAATAATGGTTTGGCTGAATTTGCCTTGTCCGGATATTTGTTACGAGTGTGCGAGTTTTAAAAATTATTTACTGTATAACGTAATGCCTGCCTGCCACTAGAAAAACTAACCTTATTGTATGCCTAAGTAGACGTAAACCATATCGGCCATGAGCAGGCTTTCGACGTCGAAGAGGTGAAAACATAGTATACAGTAGTGGCAATAATTACAAGCCGACTTTATAGCGATGCTACGTACGTGGGAAGGGTTCAGCTCTCTCAAATAATGATAGTTGACTTAGAAATTCAACCCAGTCGAGTGAAAAAGAGACAGAGCATTATTTCTTTGCTTTTGGTTAACTCGTGTTAAAACGCTGAAGAATGAAGTATCAATAAAATGCAGGTCATTGGTTTAGTTAATTTACCAAAGTATTCATAAAAATATGTTGAAAATACACACAACCTGCATGTTCGTAAAAAAAATGTCTTCGTAATGATTGGAAAGCTTTGACATTTAATTTGATAGTATGTTCAGTTTTTGACAGTTGGGGCCTCAGTTCCCCCATGTTCCGACGTTAATTTACGTAAATGAATTTTTAGTACCCCTACACGAAAAAAAATCAATGGGATGCAAATGTGGTAAATGTGGTGGCCGCACTAGTTGTCCGCGACGTCCAGTCCATTTGTTAGGGGATGTGGTGTTCAAATGCTACTTCATTTGCGCTGCATAACAGCATGGGGCGCCATCATTCTGAAACCAACCAAATTCACGTCTTCTAACAGTGGCGGAAGATCGTACTGGAGAAAATTGTTATGACCGACGCTGCATTTCTTGGCAAAACTCCACCCTATTTCTATAATCAGCTGGGAGTAGAGGCTGCAACTTCCATATGATAAGGGGTGGTAATTTCAGCCTAGCAATGTACGATGTACACAGTTTTCGGGATATCAGTACGATTGCTTACCTTCCTTATACTATTAGTTTGTTTAAGGCGTTCCTCCTCCATCACTTGGTCGACACGATCCGGGTCAGCCCTTGGGATGTCTTCACGTCTTGAACCAGGCACGTGCAACCCCCACCCCCCCCCACCATGAACGTATTGAGTATGTATACTTTGTAAGTTAGTCTATGCCTTTCCACTGNCCACCCCCCCCCACCATGAACGTATTGAGTATGTA
The DNA here is from genome assembly GCA_002778355.1 of Clitarchus hookeri. Taxonomy (NCBI): domain Eukaryota; kingdom Metazoa; phylum Arthropoda; class Insecta; order Phasmatodea; family Phasmatidae; genus Clitarchus; species Clitarchus hookeri. Next base: position 109,910 of record NQII01002691.1, read on the forward strand.
TACTTTGTAAGTTAGTCTATGCCTTTCCACTGACCCTCCGTTGTGGTTAGGTGTGTGGATAAGATATTGTTACGTGTCGCTGGTCCGCGCCGCTGACCTTGGCCCGCCCCGTCCCGTTCCGCACCGCCACGCTATGCATCGTTCCGCGTGTGCGGGCGGAAGAGGACAGAGTAAAGATAAGCGGGGTGATAAGTCAATGGGATGTTTGAATGACAGTCGAGCTATAATCCTACCACCATTTTGAGTTATGGACGCATTCTGCCGCTATAACCCTTTGTCGGTTCGCCGTTCCTGACCTTCGGCGGATTAGGATTTCTGCGTTTATCTGAAGAATGCTCTGGATTACTGACCTCGTTCTGTCAGCGTGACTCTGGGTGCGTTGAACCTTCCACATTGTCAGGGCGAACGATACAAAAGTGTTAACAGGCCTCCGAGCAGGGAGTTGAGTGGAGTTATGAATGAATGAGTGGGTGAGTTCCGAGCGATAGACGACTGGCTAGAAGAGAAGTGCGTGGCGAGAAAAGTGACCAGCGGAAGGGAAATCTGTGACTGTGAGTATCAAACAGTGAAGAGTGCGGTTGGCAGGTTGGNGCGAGAAAAGTGACCAGCGGAAGGGAAATCTGTGACTGTGAGTATCAAACAGTGAAGAGTGCGGTTGGCAGGTTGGACTACTCTACTAAATGCGTGAGTGAAAGACGTTACAAATGATGGTAACAGATAGACTGAGCATGTGCTAATGATGAGTATGAGTTAATTTACAATAACTAAACAGAGACATCAAGAAAGTCTTTAATTAGAGTTTAATTAGACATTAAATATTGCGCTCGCTGTTAAATACAATGAGTAATAGCGAAGACAGATAATTTAATGCTTTAAATNAATTAGACATTAAATATTGCGCTCGCTGTTAAATACAATGAGTAATAGCGAAGACAGATAATTTAATGCTTTAAATAGCTGTGTGAATAAATTATAAATCAAATTTACTCGTAGTTCCTTTATTTTTATTAAGACCTCCATCCCTCACGATCTCAGATACGGCCCTCAGGTGTTCTGTGTAACAATATGTTAAAAGTACACACACGTTTTATATATATTATACACATATATTATATGTATATACATATATTTTTGAGAGAGAGACAGACACACACTACTATACAGATGTGTCCCATTGCACAGGAGAACGCGGAGTATCAGTATTACGACATCGGTCGAACTCATAAAATTGTTTCCAGTTTTTTTCCCAGCTTTCTCTTGTAGTCAGAAAAAAAAAAAAAAAAAAAAAAAAAAAAAAGCGGCACGAGATAATCAGGAGCTTTCTCTTCACGCGCTTTACTCGCTCGAAGTTGGTTAATTCTGATTTTGCCTTTGTTTTTACAATTTTTATTAATGTGTGGATACACTTTTAAAACATTTAGTTATTTAATGGAAATCGTGATGATATCGTTTGTCTTATATTTTCGCTGGTGTCGGTTTTTTAACACCGATAATTCATCATTGAGCTCTGCAGCGAACCTAATAGATGTGACACGTATATACATAGTGCAACACTAAATTCGCTTGTTAGAAGGAAGTTTACAATCGCAGTTATTTTACGAAAGGGTGCAAGACGTCGTAGGGGATGAAGCCATATGACTTGGCGATAGCAGTCTTGTTCGACTCGACATTGCGTCGCGGGGGGCATAGGGGGCTCGTCGCCGTGCGAGCCGCTGTAATTACTTGGCAGGNTAACGCTGTGTAATCCATTCGCGGTTACTTCCAACTTGCCTGAAAGCTTAACTTAATCTAGAAAATTACACAAGGAACAGCGCACCGCATTCGTGCGCACTCAGTGTAAAAATATTTTGCATAAGAACTATTTCTTCCTAGGCATTACAAACACACCTATTTTCTCCCTTTTTTAATTCATGTTAATTATAAAATGAAATATAATTTATAAATAAAATATGAGAAGTTCAATTTCATAAACACATAAGGTATATTTATGTTAAGAGAAGTATTAAACGCTCGCGATGTGTGAAATATTTAAGAAACAACCAAACATGTCGGGCATAGGGTGATTTTTCAAAGGTTTGATTAAAAAAGTGTGAAGAAACCGCGAATAGACTTCAGAGGTTAATCTTATTGTAATATTTAATTGAAGCCGGTGGAGAAAAACCTCGCTGGGAACCTTAAAGAATTGGTTTTATTAAGTGTGCGAGTAAATGTTTTACAATAGTGACGTATTTCTGCCGAGCTGTTTCTGATGCCGCAAATGTGTACGTTATCTCAACGCAAGATACTGCGCGAGTGAAGTGCACCAGTATTGCAGAAGAGTTGCTCATAAAATTGGCAAAAGTTGTTATGTAGGGTTGGCCCACTAGAACATGGACTTTCAATTGTATTTGCTATTAATTCATGCCCCGTGCCCTCTTAAAAGGTCAATGTCTTGTTGGGTAATGTCTTCCTGGTGCTGCAAACCGCGCTCCTTCAAAAGATTTTGTTTTGATTTGTATACACACAAATTGCTTCCTATTCACATATTTTAACGCAGAATACTTACACCAACATAACCATTTAACATCATTGTTCAACATTTGTTTTTAGTAAGTATACATAAAGTATGAAACTTAATCTAAATTGTATTCTTGAGGCGTTCCATACTATGAAAGGGTAGGGGGGAGAAATGTCCCCTTCCCTTCCTCGTTTTCGATACCTCTGGGTTCTCTTTCATTTAGTAGGCAGTGTACACGCAGATGACTCATCCTTGAAGTCATCACTATATGTCGTTTCAATCACACATGAACAGAGTGACAGTTGCAAAGTGACAGCATTTATCATTCGCTTAAATGCCGTCTCAACAGTGCACTGGATTTGGTGTTTTTTTTTATTGCGCTTGCGTGGCAGACCAACTGCTAATTGTTAAGGTTGTTCAAGTGGAAAAAAATCCGTGTTAAATTTAGTATAGTTTTTATGCTGTATGACGAGCACTTATTACCAGATAAGAGTAATATTTTACAAAATATAAAAAAATTTATATTTATAGACATTTAATAGTTTCGAAATTACGATATACAAAATGAAAGTAGGATATATTCTTTATGCGTGATTAGTTTATATTTATTCGTATATGATCATGTTAGTAATACTACAAATTCTCACTGCCAGAAGAGTAACCATTCCCGAAAACTTAAATAAAAAATATAGACGTTTTTGGGCCCAAAATAAACGTCTTGTACTAGTTTTAAAATAAAAAGTATAAACGTAAGAGTAATAATAACATGTTTAGCATCAAGGCACATTTGTCTAGTTCACATATATATCTGGTTTATAACTCTCCGAACTGCCACTCCATCGTATCGCACGCAGCAAGTATCGCGGATGGCAGAGGTCCGGTGCGCTGCGTGTTTTCACGGCTACCGACAGACGTAGACCGCGGGAAGGCAGCAAGCGAGCTGGCGCTCCCCTCGTCATTTCTCTCAACTACGTCGTCAAGTACATTTGTGCCTGGGCCACAGGCGACTCAAGACTCAGCCCACTCTTCGTCGCGTCTTCGCGCTGGCGGAACTAACGTATCGCTAAGAGCGGTATTTTCAGTTGTTATGGTTTATATTTTTATATCTACTTCTGATATTTTTCTGCTCTAAATTTTCTACGCGCTTGTATTGGATACACAGTATAATAAAACCTTAATTTCAAAAAAATAATTATATGCGTCCATTTGGGTAACTTTGGGGAATGAACAACAGTTTTGACATCTCGCGGAGGACTTTGTTGACTTTGAATGCTAGATTAATTTTATGTAACCAGATTTTATTGGTAGTTTCTTCACAATGGCAGCAGTATATAAAGTATCTGCCATTAATGATTATTAATTTTAAGATATCACTCTATTTAAGCTGTTTGTGATATTATTTTAATTAATTTAAATCACATAATTAAATATATATAAGCGTGAAGGCCAGCAATAACATGAACGCAGTTTTAGCGTTTAGGTATTTAAAACGTCTACCACTCATTATTTAATTACTTTTGTAATTGTTTTCCGGTATCATATATTATTTTGATAATGCTTGATAAAGAACAGACTGACTGGTTTTATTATTGTTATCCACTGGTAAACTACACTACAAATAATAAGTATATATTTATTATTTTCTTATTTGAACACTTTATTTGGTGAGTTAATGATTGCTCTCAAGGCGTTCAGAAGATTCATACAAAACTGCTTATGGGCTGATTTGGAATGTAAACAAAACTAATAATTTAATTATTTTGCAGGGGTGATACAGAACTGAACGGAATTCGTCAACCATGCTCTTTAAATGAGGCTACCAATGTATCGGAATCATTTGAAGCGGAAAATTAATTATTTTGTCACGTGATCACTATAAAATATAATCATATGCGTCGATACAGTTTTTAACTACGTAAAATTAATTATTAAAATAATATTTTTATATTATAATAAATCGTCGTTTTATTTAGTGGCATTACCAACAAAGTTATTTAATTTTACAGATTTTAAAAGACGTGTTTACTGCATTTATAAGAGCCAACAAAAAAATATTTGTTCCGGAAGAAATAAAATGTTACAGTATTCAAAAAATACAGAATTACATCTTCCAAAAACAGGTGGAACAGTTCTGACATCTGCTAGTAGGGCGAACCGGCAATGTCGTGCGTCCAATCACTTACTGACATTGACAAGTATCTCGGAGACATTCTAACACGGTTCTGTTGTCTTTTTAGCCTGTCGTAAAACCCTACCGAACACACAAATGTGACGTAATAAGATGTTCCTTGCGTTTCAGGGCAAGACAATTATCCCCGCTTCCTTTTCTTTCAAATTGTTGGGTGTGTAAGGGGAAGGGAGGCGACGAATGCCTCTAGTCCAGTGCGACCTTGACAACAGCTGACAGCCGGGCTGTGGTGCCGGATTGCAAGGTTGCCGCGTCTCAACCCCCAAGCGGCGCGCAGATTCTCTTGGCTCTTCCGCGCTCTCAACCCTGGGCGCGACACATGCCACCGAACTTTTCAATGGACTCGAGTCGATCGAGACTTGTCCACGCCACGAAAAAATGCGAGGGTTTCCAACTAATGTTATTAAAAATTACTAATATAAATAAGATTATTCCCAATTTTCCACAAAAATTTCCCAAAATCTCAAAGACCAATAAAGGAAAATTCAATACTGAAGCCACACCCACTTTATCAAATCCTGTTGATAACTTCAACAATCAGTCACCGAAATTATTTCATCCGTATATTAAGTTAACGAATTAATACTGAATGGTGTTTTATCATTTTCTGCGGCAGTGATACAAACAGATTAGGACGATGGATCGGATGTGTATTTGGCACACAAGAAAAAGGTATGGAAGAAAGCCCTGAAACCTAATGCACTGGCCCGTCGGTACCTACGATCACACACATCTCATAGTAATGACACAACCTACGGTGCATATAGTTATAATGATAAATAGTTCCTCGGTGTGGATGAAATAGAGTTTCTACCGGGTGGGATAGTTCAAGTAGGCGATTACAAGACACGTGGAACCCACTAGCTTTACAAACTGCTATTTCGCAAGGAACCCAAGGAGTTTACAGAATGCTACCTTTTGGAATACAAGACGTTGCGCGAACTGATGCATGCACTGTACCAAGATAACAATCCCGAGACCGGCACTTATAAGGACGATCACGAAAAATCGACATTCTCGCAGACCTCTTCAGTATCCTAGCACTTAAAAGTGTGGAAGGTCTGAAGAAGATACAGTAACAAGAACATCGACTACGTGTTTTGGGACGACCCGAACGAATTTGTGGATACGCTACGACTACTGGTCGCTTCGCAAAGAGTAGGAAATTACTCTCACACTAATGCGATTATATCCATCGTCGAAGAACTGCATGCAGCCGCCAGGCGTAATTACCATTGTCGAAAGGTTATTATTTGTGGGATGAACGACCTATTTCAAGCCGACCTCGTTGAGATGATACCACATGCTCGGGTCAACAAGGGCTGCAAATACATTTTGACACTCATCAATGTCTATAGCAAATTCGCATGGGCCAGGCCCGTCATGTCGGAGAATGCACGTGATGTCACCGAAGCCATGGCAGATGTGTTGCATGAAGGATGCATGCCGACTAATTTGCAAACCGAACAGGGCAAGGAATTCTACAATGCAAAGTTCAAATCCCTTGTAAAGAAACAACATAAATCATTATTCCACGTACAGCAATCTCAAAGTATCTATCGTTGAGAAGTTCAACAGGACTTCGAAGGGCAAGTTGTGGAAGCATTTCGCGGCGAATGGCAGCTGCAAGTGGCTTGAGCTACTGCTGAAACTCGTCCATAAGTGCAACTCTACAGTTCATTCTACCACTCGCATCAAGCCCGAAGATATCAAGGACGTCTCCCTGCTTCGGACTGCGTATGCCATTCCGAAGAGGAAGGACTCACGCAAGCCTAAATCCAAAATCTTCGACCTGGTGCGCATCTCAAAACAGAAAGGCATCTTCGAGAAAGAGTTCATAGCGAATTGGAGTCCCGAACTGTTTCGTGTGCGACGTATACGCAACTACACTCAGAGGACAAAGTATCTCGAAGAACTAAACAACGTACCCATTCGTGGTGTTTTCTACACCGGGGAGATTCAGCCTATGAAGTTTCCAGGTATGTATTTGGTCGAGAAGGTGCTGAAACGATGTCACGGAAGGGTGTACATCAAGTGGTGGGGTTTCCCTGCCCGCTAAAATTCCTGCATTTAACGGTAAAACATACGACGGAAGTTTTGTTCACCATGTACGGTATATTACAAATCCACAGGAAACAACAATCAAACTGAAACAGTTGCATTTTTATTTGCACAAATTTGCTGTCAACCCCTCACTTTTCAGGCATAGGGGATTGTCATTTGTGCCCATATTATTGTGCTTTGTACTTCGTCGCTTAATAATGCAGTATCTAGAAACTCAGACATTTATGGTTCACTCTTTGGTGTTACTAGCAAAAAAAAAAACATCTGCTTCAACTACACTTTCAAGGGTGGTTTCCACCCCTTCGGAATAGACCTAGGCTATATGTTGTGTATATATTTTCGACCTATTTTTTTTACGAGGGTATTATCTCACGAAATTTGTCGGTACAGTTCATATTCATCTTGTAGAGTAATCGCATGCGTACCTTATGTGCCTTTTCGAGTCGTTGTCCTGGTAGAACGTGAAACTATCCCGCAAGCCTATTTTATCTGCGCTCGGTGTTAGTTCTTTCCTCAATATGTCCAAATACACAACTTGATCCATAGTACTTACAACCCAGTATCATCAGGGACCCACCCCCCGTGTTTCACCTTCTGCCGAAGATTTCTTTCTGCAAGCTCCGTGTTTGGCTTGTACCAGATACTGGCCTTCCCATCCGATGCAAACTCACAGAATTTACTTTCATCGGTAAATATTACTGTTTTATAGTAGTCGAAAGATTTATCTGCGTGATCTGTGGCAAACTGGAACCTGACACGTTTGTTCTCCTTGCTGATGTGTGGTTTATTGCGTGCTACTCGACCATTGAAGTCCTCTCTACGAAGGACTCTCCTCACGGTTTCTGGGCAGGCTTTTCCCCCCAAGGCGTCTTCTGCTTCCTTGGCAAGATTTGGTGCACTTCATGCAGTATTCTTCTTTATTTGACGTCGAATACATCGCTCGTCTGATGCAGTGAATATTTTTCTGGAACTACGCTTCTCTTTGCTCTCTATTCTACTGTACTGACGAAAGTGACGAACGATATTATGCACAATAAAATGCTTGCGATTCACAATTTTGCCGATCGCACGCTATCTTTATTGCACAGTCTGGCAAAATTAAGATGGGAAAAAAGGAAAACTAAATAATGAGTTCCTGGAGGGAATCTTCAGTGAACTTTAAACCCTCATTTCTCGCGAACCATTAATCCGATTTTAAGGATCGACGTATCGTTGGTAATGGGAAATGACCAACTTTCTCACAGTCACAGACGTCTGACCTCTTTCACGTTCCATGTTGATCTACGAAAGTTTTTTTGAATGTATTGCTTGCCTTTATGCGCTGAACGAAGGCAAGCGTGGTTCGGAATGCGTGAGCCCGACATGGTACGCCTGGTAGCCCAATGGGGGTCATGTATGGGGCAGTGTACCACTTTCACTGTGGCGTTCAATCTGCGGTTGTTTTCGTGTTTTCCATTTTGTGCAGATATAGTCATAGATATTATGCGTTTCTTTATGGACCCTAAAAGTTTATATGGAATGCATTAAATAAACTGCGTCACCAGTAATTTTCATTTAGAGGGAATATTCATTTCCAATCTAATGTCAGTTCGCACTAGGTGTACCATTTTCACTGCGAGTCACTGTAAGCAGAGAGGCACGAAAAATTTATGGTTGTACGATCCATGGTTAATGATCAACGTTTTACGCACATATAACGGCTTGTGAAATATTTTATTATCTTGTATAGTAAGTAACTATACTAGTTATGAACGACACAGTAATGAATATTAATGAACCATACATATTGTTACAGGACGCCTGAGGGGTGTATCTAAGTTCATGAGGGATGTAGGTCTTCATAAAAATAAAATAACTACATTTTATTTTTAATTTATTCACAAAGCTATTATTTACAGCATTATAGTATGTCTCCACTATTATTCTTTTTATTTCACAGTGGGCGCAATATTTGTCTATTTCAACTCTAATTAATGTCCTTTACGTCTCTGTTTCGTCATTGTCAATTAATTCATACTCATCAGCACAAATTCAGTCTATCTGTTCCCATTATTTGTAATATCTTTCACTCACGCATCCAGTCCAATAGTCCAGCCTGCAGTCGCAGATTTTCCTCCCACTGGTCACTGCTCTCGCCACGCGATTCTCTTCTCGCTAGTCGTCTATCGCTGAAGCTCATCCATTCAACAACTACTCCCGGCTCGGAGGCCTGTCACACTTTTATATCAGTCTCGTCCTGACCACCTGGCAAGTTCATCGCACCCCGAGTCTCGTTGAGAGAAACGAGGTCAGTAATCCGGAGCATTCTTCAGATAAATGCAGATATCCTACCCGCCGAAGGCCAGGAACGGCGAGCTGCCAAGGTATTACCGCGGCAGAATGGCTTCATAACTCAAAACGCTGGTATGATTATAGCTCGCTTGTCATTTAAATCATTCCTTTGACTTGCCGTCCCGCTGTCATATCACTACTCTGTCCTCTCCCGCCCGCTCTTGCGGGGCGGGCCAAGGTCAGCGGCGCAGACCAGCGACACACAACAATATGCAATACTGCAACATCATACATATTTAACATTAAAACCATACATATGAAACGATACAGTATAATGAGAAAGTAAAGTGTTTTACACCTCTCATCATGGATGAAAATGTTGTAATGTATGTTAAAAAATTTTAGAAAATTTATATATATATATATATTATATATAGCGCTTTTTTATGTAAACGGAAATGTAATGATCAGTACGGCAATTCCACTGTTTGAAAACTGTAATTATATAGGAACTTGTTGGCGCTCCTGCCATAGTGTGGAGAGAGAGAGAGAGAGAGAGAGAGAGAGAGAGAGAGAGAGAGAGAGAGAG
>NQII01002691.1:119558-143819 GCA_002778355.1 Clitarchus hookeri
CCCCGACCCCTTCTACATCTTACCAGTTTTACTTTATGGGCCGGCCCAAATATTTTTGTCACCCCGGACCAATCGCCATAGTCTGTTCGCGGTTTCTTAGCATTTTTTGAATTGAACCTTTGGAAATCCGCCCCATGTATGACGTGTTTGGTTGTTTACTAAATATGCAATGTATCACAAGTATTACATACTTGTGTCAACATGAAAGTGCCTCATTTTTTTTTATTAAATTGAACTTTAATTTTATTCTATCTATAAATTATAATATTTAATCTATATTTAACATGAATAAAAACAGGTAGAAAATAGGTGTTTTGGTAACTCCTAGTAAGAAGTAGTTCTTATGCAAAATAATATTTCATTGAGTGCGCACGGATGCGGTGTGCTGGCTCTTTGGTGTAATTTTCTAGACTCGGTTTAATCTTGNATAATATTTCATTGAGTGCGCACGGATGCGGTGTGCTGGCTCTTTGGTGTAATTTTCTAGACTCGGTTTAATCTTGGATGAGGCGGAGGAATATCCTGGAAGTAGAACTTTAGCAGGGCCTCAGAAAAGTTGGAAATAACCGATAATGGACTATACAAGCACCCCGATCCCCACATATGTGATCCTCCTATACAAATGNATAATATTTCATTGAGTGCGCACGGATGCGGTGTGCTGGCTCTTTGGTGTAATTTTCTAGACTCGGTTTAATCTTTGATGAGGCGGAGGAATATCCTGGAAGTAGAAAAGTTGGAAATAACCGATAATGGACTATACAAGCACCCCGATCCCCACATATGTGATCCTCCTATACAAATGTAATGTAAGTGGAGATGCTGAACACACATACTGCGGAAAATGTTTTGTTGAATCAAACAAATGTTGTTGAAACAGAATTAGACTTTTTGGTTTTATCTGGTGGCCCCAAGCAAAGATTTGATCGGTGCATCTAAACATTTGTTTGGCTCTGCGCGCATTAAGCAGTTTCGATTAGTATAAAAATAATTGGAAGCCCCACCGAGATTCCAACATAGATCGTTTGCGCCCAAACGCTACGTCTTAGTAACCTGAGCTGAAGCGACTACTGATTAAACAGGAATGTTTAAATACATGCATTTCGAATACTGGACAGCGCGCTCAAATAAGTACTTCACGTTTTACAGCTTAACTTTTTTGTTTCCTGTTGAGTTTGATTTATTAGGATGTTTATGCCATCATTTAACATCAATAAATGTACTAACAAACACTTTTACAGTACTAATTGTCACAAAAAAATTGCAAACTAACTCCCCGAGTTGTATTTTCTAAGGCAATGAAATGCGTGACCAAACAAATATACTATACAGTTGATTCAACCAAATATTTTGTTTACAGTCTAATTTCTTTTGACCCAACACGAAGGTTTTGTTAATTCAAACGTGTATTTGGTTAGGTGAACAAAACTAATTTTGTCGCTTTTCAAGTTTTGTTTTTACTAAAAATATTTTGTTGGGCCAACTAAATATATGTTTGGCTCTATACAAACAAATATTTTGTTCACATTAACAAATATATATATATATATCTCTATCTATCTCTCTATCTATCTCTATCTATCTCTCTCTCTCTCTCTCTCTCTCTCTCTCTCTCTCTCTCTGTACACGTGGCTTATTACACGTTTATATATATATTTTTTTTAAGTATGTGAACTTATATATATGGCGGCAGTACTGTTCCACTCCAGATATTGCAATTGCTGCTATAGTCTAGCAGATAACTTGTTCTAGTTGAAGAAAAATAATTGCAGTCAAACTTCGTTTACCTCACGAAACTATTGTCCTGAAATTTGGTATATCTGAAAGAGAAACTGTGACAGTTTAAAAATTAATACTGTTGCGAGACAGTGAATGTGTGTGTAAACGCATTTTTCTTTTTTGGCACTGCAAGGCTATATGTTAAGCATTTGTATTAATTTATCTCATTTCAGTGTTATACAACGTATATTTAATTTTGTTTTATTATATAGTGTAATTTTTACAGTTTTAGTTGTGTTGAAAATTTTTTTGAAATTTACACATGCCTATGTATGAATTACTTGTTATATATTTTCATATTTGATGGCTGTAGTGTGAGAGTGGCTGACGTAGTTGTGGTTTGCTTGCAGTGCCGTCGGTAAGACCTGCCTGCTCATCAGCTACACCACGAATGCCTTCCCCGGGGAGTACATACCTACAGTGTAAGTACCGCACTTCATTACTTCAGTGCCTGCCATATTACGACGTGATTCACTAGAGGCCCAGTGACAGTACATATTTGTGTTAAGTAGCATATCCCATAACTCCTGAATGGCCAGTTACAATAGGAAATAGGGGGGCGGGGCATTGCTATTTACTTACAAACCTACGTTAACGTGTATAAAAATTCGAGGGAGGGGGTTTATTGGCTAAGATGTTGGATTACTTCCTTATTAGTTTTACTACAGGTTGTTCACGGTTAATTGGGCGTATTTTAAAGTCCTACTTATAATCTACTTTTACTTTTATTTTGTATCCCTCTGACATGTGTGGGCCTCATCACTATCCATGTGCCATCTGAATAAAACCGTGGAAATGTCAGGGATGTAACTGTGTTGTTACTAATATACATATTTATGGTTGCCACTTATCTGAAAAACGGGGAAATGCCATCGAATTACGAATAAGTTAGCTAAATGCCAGGGAATTATGTGATATGCACGCTATATTTGGCAGTTCTATCATCAGTCGTACACCGCTACCAGAATCATATGAAATTGTTTTGATGATTGTGGACAATGCTTAGGCATTTTTATTTGAAATTTATGTAGGGAGCAATTTTGTAATGTCAGAGAAGGACTTTGGTGTAAAAGTGTGTTATAATTGAAAGGCATCAATCCTTACAGAAAAAAAAACGTTAGCAAAAGGCCAGGAAAAAATATTATTTTTGTCTGATGTATCTGTAACAAAAAATACCATCATCAAACTAAAAGTAACAACCTGACAAGATATAAATTCTCTTGCATGAGCTCTAGTGTGCTGTCAGTAGTTAATATCAATTTATGTATACTTGCATAATATTTTATGAAATGTGTGTTTTCCTGCCATGTTAAAATTGAATTTTAATTCGTAATAATATACTTTATCTAATACGTATGGTACTGTATGAATTCCATCGTCCATAATAATAAAAACCATTTTATCATCCTGCCAGGTGAGCGCGACTTTGTTCATTCAATGGGTGTAAACTTCATGGTGGTATGATCTTATGTGGTTCATGGTTACTCGCAAGACTTCCTGTTGCTCCATAAGTATTTTTATTCTTCAGACTTGTCTTCTGCACATCCTTTGTTTTCGTGGTAATTTTGCCTCCACATATAATAGCTATACATTTTCGAACGCAGCCCCGCGAACTCGCTTATCGGTTCCCCACCACACTCATCTTTTAATATTCCCACCACTTTCCTGTAGGCGAGGCGAGTAGCAGCTACGAGGGAGGGAGGGGGTAGGCACGCATCCATCTCGTTTATGAGTGCGGGGTCTGCTGCCAGGTCTGCAGAGTAGTCTTGTGTTTCAATTTCATATATTAGCGAGTCAGTATCTGTAAAGAGGAGCTTGTGTTGTCTTTATATTTTTTCTTCGTTAGGAATCTGTACAATAATTTTTTTGAGAGGTCGAGCACTGAAAAGCCGGCGTAAATGGATTTATCAAATATGGGGCTTTGAAATAAATTTTTTTAGTCTTCTCTCATTACACACTAATTTCATTACTTGTTGTTTCCTCTTATTCTCCATCAGTTTCCCAAATGTTGCGTTGTTCATGAGCTCAAATAAATCTTTTTCAAAATCGTTGCTGGCTGCCTGCCTGCCTGCCTTTTTTCCATGTTGAGGTTTATGTAGGGTTTGAGCCATGTCTCCTGTTCGAATTGCAGCACACGATGGATTTTCTTTACTTTGAGTCCATGTTCTAGTGCTTATTTCAGGTTTATGTAGTGCACTATATAATTTGTTCCTTTCTTCCAGAGTCGTCAATAATTTTTTTTGTCTTGCCATCTGGAAGACACTTGTTGATGGGCAAGAACGCAGGTCTTTGTGCTAGTGGAGTTCCGCAGGATATTCTACGTCTACCTCCAGCACGCAACCGAGTAGGCTATCTATCGTCTGACACCATCGTGACGTCGATGTCGGTGCTCACCCACTGGAAGTCACATACAGGGAAGGGCAGAGACATCGCCTATTCGTACAAATTGTTGGCATCTACGTACTGGAGGTAGATGGGCAGGTTGCTGTAATCGTGCATGGATGGAATATACTTGTTATTGGCCATTCCATGGCGCTTCACACACTGGACCACTCCACCTCTTATGCCTTCTTCAATAAGTAAGTACTTGTCGTAATCGACCAATAGTTCCAGTTCGACCTTGGTGTGCTTAAGTATGGCATTGAAAGAGAAGCCCGGTGCTCTCACGTAAGGGACACAAGTCCAGGCCGTAGGTTTCGAGGCACAATTTCCTGAAGTTTTCAAATACGTCTGATAGCAACAATACATCTGTTTGTTAATAACTGTTAGAATAATCTTCCAATTTCTCACAGTTGAACTTTTTCCAGACTTTGATGGCATGAGCATAATCTTCTTCACTTATGGCCGTGTCCGTCGATCTGTTGTGAAATTTATCGCTGAAGGGGGAGGGGGGGGGAGCTGTGTGTCTTCTAATTTCTGCAGGCTGTCTATATATAATCGTAGGGGAACACGCTCTTCCTCCCCGCAAGTTCCATCTCGTCTGGGCTGAAAAACTTTCTTTATTTTTAAGGTGGTCTCTTGGCGGGTTTTCGGCTAGGCTGGCTGACATGAAGCGGGAATTTGTGTATAAATTGTAGTGTAAATCTCTCCCCCCCCAGCGATTTAGAGAACATTATTTCTCCTCTGTATGCGGTATGATGAATATATCATCTTCGTCGTAGCCCAGATGCTTTATTATAAAGTTCTCGTCATATGTCAAGTTGTGGAATAACACAGGTAATATTTTTTGGACAGCGGCGGAGTTTGTTGCAGTTATTACAGGAAGGGCCAATGTAGTTTCCAGTGAAGTGGTCATGGTCCATTACCTTCCAGTTGTCTTGTGTAAATTTTTCTTCACAGTAGCAGCAGGTATCTGTCATGGCATGGTTCAATAATTGCAGGTTGCTGAGCGGCCTCATGGGTTCACTTGTCTCATAAATTTTCTTCACTTTATTTCCAATGTCCACGATTTTCTCGATGAATTTCTTTGTGGCATCCTCCCAAGTGTAAATTTTCGGCCCCGTTGGCAGACTTGTTGTTTTGGAGGTAAGTAAGATGTCATTATCTATTTGAGCAAAGTAACAAAAACTATATCTCATGTTTTTTATTTGAGTGCGTGCTAGATGTCTGGGGGTCGGCCTGGCAGGTTTGGTCGGGAGGAGCATGGCCTCGAATGCAGCATACACGTTGGCATTTTATCTGCATTATGGAAGTGTGTAAATTTGGGGGTGGACCTTCTTCACTTCTTGCCTTGGCTCGGCATCTCAATGCGCGCAGGAGCGTGAGGGCTGCAGTACTTTTTGTGCTCCACCAGCATCTCTTCGCCTGTATTTTCTGTCACTCGTGCAATGTTTTGGTAGGATGTAAAATACCTTTTACAATTATGTAGTTTTCCTCTGTGAGCTGTCAGTTGCAATCTCATGAGGAGAAAAATTTTGATATATGTGAAGTGGGCATTGTCTTCATTGGTGAGGAAGTGGAGGTCGAAATGCACGGCCTTCTCTTCATTACTCGTCTTGGTACCACCTTCATTTCACCATTGATAATAAATACCTTTACTGTCACTCCAGGATTTTGTTTTTCAAATTTTGTTATCTGGTGCAGAGGTGTGGGGAATTCAATGCCACGGAAGTTGAACTTGTTTTATAGTTCTCTGTAACTATTATTAACTCTTTCTGGATTCCAGCCTTCAACATATCTGGCGAGTACGGCCCACTTAAAACACTCGTAATCCTCGTTTTTCGTATTTATCATGGCTTCCCTGATTTTGATTGGTGCTGGCAAATCGATGTAGCTGAATGCGCGCATGGGGTCAAATTTATTTATTCTTAACTGTATTCGCTTTATTGCAGTGAGTGTCCATCCAGACCCCTTTGCCATGTACTTCTCCTTCCTGGCATAATTTTATCAAGCTGGCCGCCACAACTTCTTTCACGTCATACTCGTTAACAGCCGTATTTTGTCTTGAAGGCATGCTGGTATACTTCGTATTCGTGGGGCTCTGGTTTTCCATAATCACATTATAGAAATAAATTTAATTGGCCCATTTTCCATTGTTTCTTCCTGCAGTTGATCAATAATACTCTTCGCTACTATTCTCTGCCACAGATGTTTTTAAATTGCCTCTAAAGACAGTCTCGGCCAGTGCGAACCCATGGGCCGTCGGCTGTCCAGCTCCCACGTCGAGTCTGGGACGCGATGCTGGTGCTGACTCCTGTTGTGGAGCTGCTGGAGGCGGTGCCATCATGCTTGGCTTCTTTGCCATAGACTTGAATGGGAAGGAGGGCTGTCCGCCCTAGAATATTCTTTCCCACATTCTTGGCATGTAAATGTTTTTTTTTTTTTGTTACATTTGCAGCTTCTCTCGTGCCTTCCCGCATCGCCTTAATGAACAAATGCTGCATTACAAAAACTTGCAATTGGTGGTCGCTGCCTGTCGTACATCCCCACCAGAGGTTCGCAAATGTCGTTCCATACTATCATCTCGGACAATCGCTAGGCCATACCTGTCGCACACCTGGCAGGAGTCACTACATGGGTTTTGGGGGCAGGCATGTCCGCACACCTTTGCATCGGACAGTAAATACCTTTGAACAAAATCCGCAAAAAACAAGACATGTGCTGGTCTTAACTCGGAGCGCGAGGAAGTGAAGAAGAATTTGCGACAGGGACGCGCGCCTCCATCGTTGCTGGGGATAGGATCAGCAACCTGAAACATGTGCAAACATAATTAATAATAAACAAATGCATATAATCGTTAAGAGGGCTTGGGGGAAGGATATTGAGGTCTAGGTAGCGACAGACAATCTCTGATACTATTTTTCCTTTCTGTAGGGTTTTGTATACAAATTTAATTCAATGAATTTAAATTTTTAAGTTTCTGTCATAATACCGAATGACTCTTTATTGTTACGCAAACTCGGAAACCTAATTTTAAAATCCTTCGTTTTTAGATATGTAGCACTACTTCAAGTGATAGCAAAATAAAGTCACTTTTACTTAATGTTCCACTTTGAACTTACCAGCACGCACAACCTGAGTAAAATAAAATTTTAAGTTTACTAAGCACAACATTATTATAGTTAACAGTTGTCCAGAGATTTTAATTAAACTGGATATTGTAGTCTACTCAGAGTTTATGAGCATAACAAAGAAAGGAGAATGCTTTGAATTTTTGTTCTAATTTTTCCTGTTCTGTTTTATTTAATTTCGGTTTCAAAATTATTGAATATATTAGGAATCAATAAAAGGAAATAATTCTTGAAATACTACTTACAAAAAGAAGACGAAAGGACTAGCTCTACACTCGGTTAGCAGACGACTGGCGACGTCGGTAACAGTCTCCGCACGACTCCGCGGCTTGACCGGGAACGCATGGGACTGACTGGCCTTCGACCTCGAATATGAAGAGGCTGCTGGGGCATTTCACGTGAAGTAGACAGCGAAAAAAAAGTGAGGTTCTGAAATTCCATCATTTTCGGCCTTATAGTACTGCTGGTAGGTATGAATGCGAACACACAATATTTTTTTTGTATGATTCTTATTTGACAAGGCTTCTAAAAAATTGTCGTAATTTAAATTATAATTTTTTGAAAGTAGCTTTTCGAATTTAACAAATTTACAATAAAATATTAAACATAGGTACTTATATCGAAGATGTACTGTTCTTTTAAACTATAAAAAAAATTAGAAAAAAAAATTATGTACATAACAGGGAGTAAAAATTTTAAACCAGAATTTTAGTCACTTCGACCATTTTTTTTTTTTTTTTTTTTTTTTCCATTTTTCAAAATATAGCTTAAAGTATATTAAAAATACACTTGAAAATTCAAAATGAGATCATACAAAAAAAATATTGTGTGTTCACATTCGTACCTACCAGAAGTACTATTAGGCCGAATATAATCGATCGAATTTCAGAACCTCACTTTTTTTTTTCGCTGTCCACTTCACGTAAATGCCCCAGCAGCCTCTTCATATTCGAGGTCGAAGGCCAGTCCCATGCTGTCCACTTCACGTGAAATGCTCCTAAGGTCAATTGGAAACAGATAAACTTTTCGTACTTATGACAGTATTTTACCGACTCTGTCATGCACATTGTATGTGGATAGACGGTCGTGAATTATTATTAGAGCACGTGCTTTGCGTGTTAGCAGGAACATTTTCTGCTGCAGTCATTTCTATGCGACAATCTACGACGCCCGTGGGAATTCTATCGTCTTGTTTGCTCACATCGAAAATTAGCAGAGGTGCGATGTTCGGTTCTAGAGTTGAAGATAATAATTGGTCATAATAAGATTTTTGAAAATCAGCAAACATTTGGTATGGCAACATGTGCATACCATTCGCAAAATCTGTATTTAAATCCCCATAAGGAAAACTCTCAGAGTTAAGAAATATTTTAACATTCTTTATCTTTGCATGATCAAATTTGGAGCGATCTGCATTGATATTTTGCCTTGCTGTCTGATATGCTAGGCTAATGTATCTTGGTATTCTCGGGTGCAAAAATAGATTTAATAACGTTCCAGTTTACGTTTAAAGACTGTGTTAGGTTCGGGTAAGTTTCTAAACTCCACGAACGGAAAGCGATGTCAAAATTTCGACCTTTCTCCACATACTTCAAAAACTTGACTCGCTCCGGCTTCACCGGAACGTGGGGCAGTAGCCATTCGATCCTGTGCATCCGCAGATTCACACGCAGCCTCTGGATTTTCCGCTGTATACTTTATTGCAGTAGTTTGCGTGTTGGCTAGGAGTACCAACTCTTGTTTGGAATGTATGATTATGTGTTTGTAATCCTCTGCGAAACCAAGCAACATCGATAATGGAACGCAAATTTCGAATCTTCAACCTTCGTAAACAGGCACTGCATAATCGAGTTAAATACCCCGCCATTTTCGACGCAGGCAATTGGTTACCAGTGAGTGAGAGGTAGTTTTTTTTTTAAGGGGGACGTTATACCAACATCTCTACTGTAATCCACTTCAACATTATTTAATTAATATGAAATCCTGTTTATCATGTGTAGCATACCTTTTCTGATAATTTTGTTGGTTGCAGGAGTAGCACCGTTAGTCCTTGTAATCAAATTATGGAAATGTAAATAGGAGTTACTTGGCACCGTATAAATGTCTTGATTTTGTACAGGAATGCGAACCTCCGACGATAGAGTGTATATATAGACTGGGTAAGTAAGGTGAATATGAATGAAATGCTGTCTTTTCAATACTATCTTCGTAACTCGCTGGTTCTTCTACATCAAGTATTTCTGCCTACATTTTTACAGACCTTGAACCTCTATACTTTTAAGGAAAAGGACGTTTCCACATGTTAACACGCTAACTGCACGAGATGTACAAACCATTGGTTTGCTATGGTATCAGGTTTTTATAATTTTTCTTCTATTGAAATTAAGCCCCATCTTTCTTCAAATGCAAGCGGAGTGTGATTTCTTCGCCTCGAAAATTAATTAGATTGCTGTCGTGATCTATTATTGTGACTACTATTTCTTGTACGATCTTAGTCACGACTGGTGCATAAATTAGCATTTTGGGCACCTCCCCAGCAGAAAACTCTTGAATCGACTGACCTGATTTACCATTAAGGTATGATCACCAACTAAATTACATGTAATTCTTATTACATTTACATCAAAATTTTTACAGGTCGTGTAGACTCATGCAATTTATTTGCTTCATAATTTTTATTTTCGAAACCTAGCATGGAAGCCAGTGTATCACTTTTCGTGAAATGGACATTTGCACTACACATCATTTCACTTTTTAAGGTATTCGGGTTACTGCGTAGAATCAGTCACATTGTTTGGCTGCAATGCATGTCTCGGGTAAGCAGAAATGTCGTGAATTTCGTAACTGCCCGTAGGCTCTAAAACTTTCTTGGAGGTGGATCTATCTTCAACTTTCACATAACAGAATGTAGAATTCGAGTCTTCAATATTTGGTGCGGAATAGTTCGTTTGGAAATATGTTAGTGCAATGAACCCGTCACCTTCTAAATTTAACGGTGGGGAAAATACGGAGCGGAGCTCCGACGTTTTAGCTGACAGTATGACTGCGATACTTATATTTGCGAATGTATGAACGACTATGCTACCAGTTTTTAATACTTATACAGTTTTTAATGTCTGCAATATTTATCCACCCCTAGAAAGAATTCGCAAGCATAAATGACCACAGTTCCACTGGCTAGTCAACTGCTCCACTGTGTAGTTATAGTGTACTTTTGACCTATGGAAGGATTTGCACAATTCTAATGGAGATCTCAGGTTGCCGAAACTGTCATAGTAGCTTATGTTCGTTCCAGATTTTTTGTATGCTACCCAATATGTACCAGTCCCACTGTTAATATCTAAATTGACAACAACTGGCTCATTGCGTTTTGGGTTATGTGGTAAACTATTTCGCATGTAAACATCTCGGAAGTTTGATATTTTTAATTTGTGAGCAAACTTTATGTCTATGCTTGTGAGGGGTCGATTAGGCAGCGAGTTTAAGATTGCCTCTTTCCGTTCGAGCGCCTGCTTTTTTTTATTTCGCCGTTAATTATGTTGCCGAAATTCATATATTCCTATAATAATAAACTTCACCGTACGATGGTAACACGTCCTGTATATGTTGTGGATGATTCACTAATACACACAGTATTTAAAAATGAGAAAAATTTGGACAGACACAAACTCAAAGCTCGTGTGGGTGATTATGTACGCATATCACGAATGAAGGGAACTTTTGATAACGGCTACATACGTGTGTGGTCGAACGAACTGTTCTGAGTAGAAAAAAAAGTGTCATTATGAACCACGGATCTACTATCTTGAATATTTGAATGGGGAACCGATTCGTGGAGGATTCTATTCTCAAGAAATTCAGGTAACGATGTTCCCCATACATACCTTGTGGGAAAAGGGTTGAAATGGAAAGGAAATAAAGTATTAGTATGATGGCTGAGTTTCATCAAATCACAGGATTTGTGGATACCAAAATCTGACATAATTAGCTAATAGCACTGAAGAACATTTCCATGACGATGGCAGATGGCACCTTCCAAAAACTGGCGTGCAGCACAGAATAATTTTTTTTTTTCGTGATTTATGACATATATTTGTACTTAAAAAACTAAAAGTAATGTTAAAAATTTGTTTTTTGTTTTACTTCATTTCTAAGAAATATATACTCCCCCCCCCCCCAACAAATTAAGGTATGCAAAATGTTTTTCATATTACATGCCTATGCAAGAAACACAAAATATATAATGTTGCTATTTAAATATATATATATTTTAAATATTTAATAAATGACTACATGCTCTTGGTAAAAAAATTAATATATGTATGTTTAAAGTATATACATTTTCTGGGGGGGGGGAGAAGATATGTCTCCCGACCGCTGCGAAAAAAAACACATGACTTTTGCAAACATAATAGCTGCCTACAGCAGTTAAAAAAAAAAACAATTTACTCCAATAAATAAGATTGCTGCCTACAGCAGATGCAGCAAAATTTACCAATTATTATTACTATTTAGCAGCAAAATGTACCTATGATTATTACTAATAAAAATGCGATGACGTATTGTATATACCACATTTAAAACACTAAGTTTCTATATGCTTCGGTAGCCAAATGGTCTNGAGAAGATATGTCTCCCGACCGCTGCGAAAAAAAACACATGACTTTTGCAAACATAATAGCTGCCTACAGCAGTTTAAAAAAAAAACAATTTACTCCAATAAATAAGATTGCTGCCTACAGCAGATGCAGCAAAATTTACCAATTATTATTACTATTTAGCAGCAAAATGTACCTATGATTATTACTATTAAAAATGCGATGACGTATTGTATATACCACATTTAAAACACTAAGTTTCTATATGCTTCGGTAGCCAAATGGTCTNTAAAAATGCGATGACGTATTGTATATACCACATTTAAAACACTAAGTTTCTATATGCTTCGGTAGCCAAATGGTCTAAGGTGTAGGTCCAATTTTCCATGCCAAGGAGGGCCGGATCGAAACCTCTCAATGGATTTTTTAAGGTACGGAAATTAAATAAAAATGGCAGTACTCCTAGCGGTCAGTGCCAGAACCAATATGGCATTCGATCAATCGTGTTCGCCTGCCCCTAGTGGCCAACTCCAGAGACAAACACCAGCACACTCTAGCTGCTATCTCCATAAACAAATATGGCGGTCGAACGACTTGCACACCCACAAGCAACAGCCGATGCAAACAAATAAATAAAAATAATATGGCGGACAAAATAAACAAGGTAGCAAATTGCGGAAACAATATGGCGGACAAAATAGTGGACACCAAAAACAATATGGCGAACTCAAAAGGTAAAAGTTATGGCCATACAAAATGGTGGAATCCAAGATGACGGGATACAAAATGATGGTGGTGACTTCATCTAATATGGCGGACAAATCCACAAATCCACAGCCAGCAGCTGTTGCCCCCGAAGGAACATTTTCCATCTACTTATACCGTTCTTTGCTAATCATGTCGTACGGCCTAAATATGTATTTATAATTTTTTGTGGTTTGCTAATTATTATGACAANCCGTTCTTTGCTAATCATGTCGTACGGCCTAAATATGTATTTATAATTTTTTGTGGTTTGCTAATTATTATGACATGTTAGTTTCGCGTTTCATTTGAGCCTATGATAACCGACGTAGTTTGCAGAACCCAGAACCAATAGTAAATATNACATGTTAGTTTCGCGTTTCATTTGAGCCTATGATAACCGACGTAGTTTGCAGAACCCAGAACCAATAGTAAATATTTAGCGCCGTGGAGGCCCAACCCTGTGTGGCTGAGTCGAGCAGAATTAATTGAGTATTGGCAGTGGCAGCACAGTAGCAAATGAACAAACGAAGTGTTCATGGCGTTCAAATCGTTAGAAATTACAAAAACATAAAGTAATACTAAGACTCATTTAAACGTTTTTGAAACAAGATGTAGAACCATGCCCTGAATCGCTCCCAGGATTTCGGCAGGCACTGCGGTTAGTGTATTTGTTACAATACTGCTGACCTCCGTGCACTTGCCAGGCAGGTTCGCTTTTGGGTTGGAACCGCGTCTTGGGTGATTTTAAAATCTGACAATTCTTACTCTTATATGCATAAAAAATACCAGAAAGTAAAATAAATTATCTCAGTTTTTACAAATACTTTTAATTGACCTCTAACACATGGAACTACTTTTTCTACATCGTTGCCAACTTTACCGGGCGCATGCAGTGACATTTTTCAAAGGTTGATCTCTAAAGTGCTTACTTTATCGTGGACAGCCTTTAGGCATCTTCAGGGTCTGTCTGACTTAGACAGGCCTCATCGGAATCAAAGGTAAACTACTTTATGTGCGTGGATCAAAATGTGTGTGAGCATGCATTTTTTTTAGTGGTCGATTTCGGAAATGCTTAATTAACTGTAAGGATAACTACATCGTCAAGGGCGTATTGTAATTAAAATCTGTTTCTATGATCCTGCCAGAGAGATTTAACTCCCATATTGCCAGTGCGTTAAATTTTCTACGCACACGGGGTATACATTTTTCATAATGCTATCAAGAATGTTATCCTTCCGATGCTTTAAAGCTTTGATTTGTAGCTCAGACAATGTATATGTATGCACGTTCATTATATAGTATATAGATAACTTACCTTCCACATACGTTTGTGTTAATACTGACACAAATCAAAAAATTAAATCTAGAAAATACCGTAAGTTAGTGTTTTTATTAAAAATAAAAAAAAAGCATCGCGGATATTCAAGTAAATTGTTGAATAGCTGCATTGCAGGTAAAACTTAGTCGCAGTTTTAAGTTTGCTAGTGGTGTGTGTATTAGTTTATTTTTTGTGTTATTCTTATGGAAATATTAGGCTATGTGACCGGATCATGATAATTAACGCAGAGTACTCGTATAATAATTAACTGGTTTCAAGGCAAAGGTTGACGTGGTAACGTAATATTTATTCTCTGTCGTAAACTGTAGCCGTTATCGACGTGTGCCTTTTTATGCCTTTGTCAAGGCTAAGATAGTGTTCTTGAGCCGGTTACTGCAGCCGCACAATACCTTCACTCGCGGACATAATAGTGTGAATTCCAAATGTGTGATGTCAGCTATGTTTGTATGCTGTTTTATTGAAGCCGACTTGTTACTTCATCACCGGCGAGGAATGACCAGCCTCGTGATTTCTCATAAATTTAAACTACGTCGATGACCTTCACGTGCTGCTCCTTCGTTGTACTTACGTCAGTCGGCCGTCATTTATTATTGCTTATAGGTTGTTTACGGTAAAGTGAGCACTTTTTCCTTTCAGTCATATTTTATCCTTTAACCTCCATTTTATATAAATACTGCTATGTAAGTAATAAACACAGTGTGTATATTCCACCGCACTCTCAAGTTATCTAAGGCTAAAATAAAATATATTTATCGACTAATATTCCAAATGAAAAGACTTTCAAAGGTGCTCACTTTACAGTGAATAGCTTATACTACATCTGTATCAGGCACTGCAATTTTTTTTTTTTTACTGATGAATAAGTCTTTAAAAGCCAGACTGAAACATGTACCAGGACGGAAACGGCGATGTAACTATTCCGATACCATATAAAGTCGTGACTAATAATACGATTGAAATAAATGTGGTTTCGTTAGATCGGTTATACGTCTGCGATATGAGCACGACCGTAGTTTGCGCCGCGCATTCACAAGGTGCGAAAAGGACTACGCAGCGATTGGCGGCAATTTTGAACCCTGGAGAAAATTTCCGGAATATCTCGCGGCTCCCATGTGCTAGCGCGCTGATTTTTGTGCCAAATGAAAGACCTCTCTAGATCTAACGATTTCAGCCATAAAAGTCCAATATCCGTTTCGTTATTTTAATTTCATTCCCATGTCCCAATGATAATATTACCCTCTAACGCAGAAATATTCACGTAAAACCCACGCGCAGCCGTGAGTGAGTGAAGAGATTTCGGTGGCTCTAAACAGCGTGGTCTTGAAAGCCGATGACTGTGATTGAGGTGAGTATGGAGCAGCACCGGAATGGAAAGACGGGGGAAACGGGAGAGCTCCGAGAAAACCCGCCGACCAATGGTATCGTTATGCACGATTCCCACACGCGGAAATCTGGGAGTGACCCGGCTCGCCTTGGTGGGAGGCCGCGCACAGCCGTGTCCCAGACACCACCACACCCCCGATTTTTGGAATATTGAATATACGGCTGGAATGAAGACATGAGGAAAGTATTGAACGTTGATCGGAATGCCAGAAATGCGTAGACAGAGATTACCAACGCACATTTGCGTAAGTCATTGAGTATAATGCAGTTTTAATAACGCAGGTAGAGACTGTGGCTGTGACGAAACAATGTTGTGGCACAATTGGCGCCAAAAACTGTGTACGAAAATTTACTCAACTACTAGAAACTGTGTGTATTTAACAAACTGTCTTGCGCTACAAAAAAAAAATGAAATTGTTTCATTACGATATAATAGGTAGAATGTAACTAGTAGAATAAACTGTGGTGTGTGTTCTCTGTCAAACTTGTTACCGCGTTAGTTTATGAAATATTTATGGGGAAACCTAGGAGGTAAAGTTTACTTCAATTGTTAATGTTGTATTGATTTATTTACGTAGAAGTCATAGCTTTTTGTATTTCCATTTGTATAATTTCTTTGCACAATAAACATATATTATCTTTCCCTTTTCGCTCAAGGTGGCCGCCGAAATGTGTCCAGAGCTCCAGCAGAAAACGTTTGATTAGAAAAACCGTCCAACGTGTCCGAGTGAAGTCTGCTCACGAATAGCATTTCAGAAAGATTGCGCGTCTGTATACGTTTTTCAGTTCTTCCATTTCTGTATAAAGCACGTTTCTGTAATAGTAAAAATGGCTCGAAGCTGTTTTGTTTTCCCACTGCCATTTTTAGCTACGAACATTCCTGGTACAAAACATTAAAACATGAATAGGGACGTGCATCAAACTTTTATTTTCATTATTACGTCATAAAATGGTAGGGTCTCCGCTGAAAGTCTCATAGAGGCGCGTTATCGACAAGACTGCACGCCAGTTCAGTGCTTTGCGCGTAGAGGCGATGAGAGAGAGTTGATGCGCATATCTCGGTCGCCCCTAGCGCTCCCACGCTTTTAGGCCTCAGACGTGCAAAATTCCTTCAGCCAGGCGGCCACATTAAGACGAACAGCTAGGAGTTATGCACAATAGTTGGTATCAGTTGTCACCAACGGAACTTCTTCTGCAGCTTTGAAATTCATACAGCAAAACCCCACCGTCTGACCACAATACGCACGTCCACACTGCCCAGTTAGCATACGGTCAGATTGAGTGATATCACATTTGTCAAACGTGTGCGGCAGTGTGCAGTGACAGGATGTGTTGAACATAAAAGACAAACAATAGCCGGTGGAAGCAGTGACGTGTTCTACACTGGAGGTGATAGTCATGCTAATTTCCAAAACAAATTTCCACCTGTTCCGCCATTGTGTGTTGCTCGAGCATACTCTTTGGGGCGAAGCAGCTATGAAAGCAATGGAAGCATCGCTTCCCCTTATATGTCCGCTTGTTAAATAATATTACTCTGGAAAGTCCGTAGCCGAATATCTTTAGTTTTTCATTGAGCAGGAATGGGGTGGTTCGCCATGGAACACTAGGTAATTTGTAATGGCTGTGCGGTAAACGGCAGTTCGTGTCTCGTGATGTTCTTTGCTTGGACGCAATTGTGTTGTGTGCTTCTAGTTTTAAGACAATTCATAGCTACGACTCGCCACTTTCGGGACCGCGGTGACTGAGAGGTAGACTGCTCGCTTCCCACCAAGGCGAACCGGGTTCAATTCCCGGGTGGGTCACTCCCGGATTTTCGCAAGTGGGACTCGTGCTCGGACGATACCGCTTGTCGGCGGTTTTTCTCGGGAATCTCCCATTTCCCCCGCCCTTGCATTCCGGCGCTGCTTCATTCTCACCTCATTTCACCTTCATCGGCTCTCAAGATATTGTAAAAGAACCGCCCAAATCTCTCAACTCGCCACTGTTCTACAGGTCCATGCAGTGGTGTGGGGTTTTGACGTTGACTTTGCTCAAATAGGTGGCAAAAGTATGGCGTTCGTGATTATATAGAATTGGAAAACTACTAGGAGATCGGTATAACTTCCACAACGAAATGTCTCTGGGAGAAGTAGACATGTATTTTGTGTATATGGGAATAAATCGTACGTAATAAAATTTTATCTGCTGAGAAAATTAAATTTTATGTTTCATGAAGTAGGTCCTCAAAAAAATTGCAAACTTAATGGTAAACATTCTGCATTTCATGCAAAAATTTGCAAACCCCTGAGAAATATAATTAATAAAGTGTAGCAATGTAAATCTCCCTACCTAAATACTTACAAATTAAAAAACAAAACATAATCGTATCCTAACTTCTACTACTCCTTCGTCATGTACAGAAGAAAAATGCGCGGTATATTGATTAGAAACGTGAGGAGACGACATCGTGAAAAGAAAACCAAAACAAACCCATGAAAAACAGATATAACACTACATCGTCCCTACTGTGATTGGCCAGCGAGATCACATGGTGCAAAGTTACGCATCGCGCAAACGCTAGAAATGGGCAACCTTATCCAACAGGTGAACGCTAAGGCGCGTTTACACGGGTCAAGTTTAGTGGCTTCAAGTATGGAATCAAGTATTTGATCTCTCAGTCAGAAAATGGGGAAGAGAAAGGTGTGTCGTGCTGGAGTGAAAATAATAGTGCGAGAATTAAGTGACTATTTAAGTGAAGATATATTAACAGCAATGGAAACTATAATAAAACAGCTACCCTGGGTGAGGTCATGGATTGGACGAAGGCAAAAGTATGGAGCATCGACTGTATTGAAAGAATTGGCAGAGGAAGATCCTGCATCTTACAAAATCATTTGAGAATGACAAAGAACAAATTCGACGAATTGCTCAAAAAGTAGACACAAAAATAAGGAAAATAAATACTATGATGAGAGATTCGATTCCCACAAGTACCAAGTTACAGATAGTTACCAATCGTTGGAATACCAGTTTCGTGTGCCTAATTGTACAATATCTCTCTCAGTTCCAGAAGTATTAACAGCAATATGTGAAGGTCTGCAAGAATATATTCAGGTATGTCTACATGTGTATAATGTGTTAACAACAAAATATGTGTGCGTGAAACATCCCAAGTATTTATTCCATATGTATATGGTACTTGTTCACATAATTACACACTGTATGTAAAACACATAACTAACTGATGATAAATGTTAATTGACAGATTATAAACATATTAATTGTTGATCAAATGCATATATTTTTGCATAAATTTGGTAAGGAAAATTATAACATACTGTACCATACCGTACATTCTTTATTTGTACAAAGGTATTGATGCAATGTTTTTAGTGATTTGCATTTGTTATGAACATACTGTCGTCAAACAGGTGAGCAGTATCAGTTAATGATCTATCTGAGGTAACGTGCTGATAGTGCTGGAGATGGGAATGATGGCCCCATGTTGAAGTCGGGGTATTCCTCGGAGAGTGACGTCAGAAGTGGAGGACGTTCCAGAGAGGCATTTTACTCTTTCTTCCGTTTATAGGTTTCGTATTGCCTGTTGAAGACGCAAGGCATTTATTGTCGGCAGTGGTCGTAGTTGGGAAGCAACGTAATTCCCAAAACTCACATTCATCTTTGTTCGTGCTGTCAATTATTCCTCGCAGGTTTTCAGTGGCATGTTCATAATTATGCGCACCTTAACCTGATTTGTGCTTTATATTCCTTTGGTAACCTGGTGGTCGCCGAAATGTTGAAGGTGATGCCATGCAAGCTGGAGTAGCTTCACCACTTGAGCAGCTCATTACAGCTGGGCCGATGGCTGCTTCATTGTTGTGTGTGTTATCTCTCTCCTCCACAGCGATATGTGTATCTCCATCGTCCTGTGAAGGAAGGAAAATGACATATAATGCATATTCATGTAAATTAATACAGTGATAATACATAATTTACAAGNTATTTACAAGTAGGCTGTTTCTCTGTTTCTGATCCTACAAGTTCCCACCACTGCAGATGAATGGAAGAAAATACAGGATGTGTTCATGTCACGATGGAATTTTCCCAATTGCTGTGGTGCTATCGACGGGAAACACACACACACACACACACACACACCACACGGCCTCGTAACAGCAGTTCAGAATTCCTTAACCACAAGTCTACGTTNAATTTACA
The DNA here is from genome assembly GCA_002778355.1 of Clitarchus hookeri. Lineage (NCBI taxonomy): Eukaryota > Metazoa > Arthropoda > Insecta > Phasmatodea > Phasmatidae > Clitarchus > Clitarchus hookeri. Next base: position 139,112 of record NQII01002691.1, read on the forward strand.
AGTAGGCTGTTTCTGATCCTACAAGTTCCCACCACTGCAGATGAATGGAAGAAAATACAGGATGTGTTCATGTCACGATGGAATTTTCCCAATTGCTGTGGTGCTATCGACGGGAAACACACACACACACACACACACACACACCACACGGCCTCGTAACAGCAGTTCAGAATTCCTTAACCACAAGTCTACGTTTAGTATAATACTATTTCCTCTCGTGATGGGAAATATATATATATAGATGATGGCGCTAATGGAAGGGCAGGGGATGCTGCCGTGTTGCGTGAATCTAAACTCAATAACGCGATGTTAAATAATAGTTTGAAATGGTCAGAGGGGGCTGTTATCATAGGTGACGATGCCTCTTCTCTGAGGGAACATGTGCTGAAACTTCACAGCAGGTCTGAGCTCACCAGAAAACAGCGTATTTATAATTACCGTTTGTCTCGATCAAGAAGAGCGGCAGAGAACGCTTTTGGTGTATTAGCATCACGTTTTCGTGTATTTGGAAAAAACATAGCTGTGAGGTCTTCAACAGTGGATCTGATAACAAAGGGCATCGTGCACGTTATACAACTGGCTGCGATTGGCATCACCGCAATACTTTCAATTTCGAATAGTGGACATTGAAGACGAAAACACAGGAACAATTCAGCCAGGGTCCTGGCATACTGGAAATGTTGGAACTGCCATATGTGGCACAGGTTAAATCGAACAACTACGAGACTCAAGCTGCTGCTTTAAGAGAACGTTATGCAGATTACTTCTTGGGAGAAGGGAGTGTGTTTTGGCAAATGGGAATGATAGGAATCGACTAAAAACGGCTCGTGTTACAAATGTATGAAGCTAATTGTGGTGGCACTACTAACACATTGGAACTTAGTACCTACAACGTCAACTGTGTCGAGTTGACTGTATTTATAAAACGAAATCACACTTCGAGCCTTTGTAGTACATGAGAACTATTATTTCATGACACATCTATATACTCTTGTTACGTGCGTTTCTAATATGTAAAACAATTATTTGTTTGTGGCAATAATATTTCTGGTTCGAATTACCAACACCACATTAACAATGTAGTTAAAATTGTTCTCATGTAATTCTTGATGGTCATTCAAATTCTTACATTAATTAGATATGAATAAAATGCTATATGCAATAAAGGTATTTGCAATACATGCAGTTGGTTCAGATATAGCAACTACCAAACATATGAATCATTATTTGTTTTTTTATACATTATAAAATAACAAGTAATTTATACAACCCTAATGCAATAACAATTGCTATACATATGTATAGTTACAGAGTTTACTTACCATTGTGGAACTAGATGGACGTGTTACTCCTCTCAAAAAAAGGCGTCGGCTGATTTAAACCACGTCAATTTTGGTTTGTAGATGTCGTCGGTTTCTGCCCCCACTCCTCTCTCAGATTTCAAAACTTTTGCCAGTTCTTGCCGGTATACAGTTCTTATGGTTTTGATTCTTTACGCAAACTTTCAACTGTTTACTCTAAACCCACCTGTTTCACTTCACTTACAAGTTTATTAAAAAGCAGTTTCTCTTAATAGTTTCTTAGAATGCTCGCCGAGCCTGATGTTCCACAGTATATCATATTTTGCGTAAATTTACAGAAACTTGTGTATGTCAATCCCACCCCACTTATTTTGATCACAACGCACTGCAATCAATAGAACTAAACTGGCGTCCACAAATTGCCTGTTTTAGACTGGCGAGAAAACGAACCGCACGATCTGTACCATTCAGCTAGAAGGAAACTAGCCAAGTGGGCCGTTTAGACAGGGAGTGTGCCAGAGGAGAGTGAGTCACATGATCAGTCACATGACCTTCAGTAGATTTTCCACAAACTTACTGTCTACTTCCCGGGTAGTGGGAAGTTTCCTTGACCACGCCGTTTACACAAGGGCATTACCAGGAAAGTCACTTATCTTCAAGTACTTGACGCCACTAAACTTGTCCCGTGTAAACGCGCCGTTACGTGAATTGATCGTGATAGGTCGCCTTAACCTTTTAAGTGGTACTGCATATTATGATATACGAAGATAATATGCGAATTTGAACTTCTGAATGAAAAATCTTAATTCCAAGGCATCGCGTTAGCCGAACGGTTAAAGGCGTCGATGAGGTTCGGGTTCGATTCCAGGTCATTCTCTACAGGACTTGTAACAAAAATAATAGGCCTATAGCTGTATTTGTGCAGTACTCTTGGTAGATGAACCTTGAACTAAAAAAATTGGAGCGATAGTAGCGCTCCTGTTAGACGATTTCGATACCAAAATGTACTACTAGCACAGGTTTCAAGTTTGCCAAAACTATGAAGTTCTGTGGAGAAAAATTATCTTACCAAAGAAATTAAAAAAAACGCAGGATGAATATGTTTGTCCGGCGGAGTGGAGACCTTTCTCGTACTCTTAGGCCCGTCTATGAGTCGTAAAGGGTTAAATCACTTTAGTCAAGTTGTAGCAGGCTTGTGTGAACGTGTTGCTCGTTGCGTGTTACGTGACACGTGAAGTGATCGTAATCCTGGCCTGGGACAGTCGAGGGGGGTGGGACTGGGGGCCGGCGCGGCGCCGAGGCACGTCCGACGACTGCGGGAGTGAAGGCGACGGCGGAGCGCGTGAGCAGTGCCGTGACCTGCTTGCTGTGTTTCCTTCCAGAAATAGTAGGCCGGCTGGAGGCGGCGCCGTGCCATTCATGCCCCAGCGTCGTGCCAGCCGCCAGTCGCCACGTGGCGTCGCACTGCGGGGGCAGTGTTTCCCAATACTAGTTAGCGTCTCTCTCTCTTTCCCCCTCCCTGTTCTCCGCATCTAACAAGAGACATTTAAGGCTCCCGCCTACCTACTGCGTGAGCTGCGTTTTTCCACGAATCTATCAAACGTGCGTCCAGAGTGCTGATTACGAAAAGAAGACACTTCCGACGAGGGCTGTTGAGTGCTTTCAAGACGTTACGTACATTACATAGAAACATAATTTCAGAGCACTCCAAAAATCTGCCTTTTTAGAACGTCAGGTACATACAGAACTACCCGAGGGTCCCCCCATTTAACCTTCCTACAGATTCTCCATCAATAAAATAATAGGGTCACCGCTGCAAGTCCGATTAGGTACAAGCAGTGCGACGAAAACACTGCACGCCAATTCAGAGCCTTGCGCTTAGCGGCGATGGGCCACTTGATGCGCGTAGCTGTGTCGCTCTTGTCACTCCCGCGCTTTCGGTATCGAACGCGGAAAAGCGCTCCAGGCAGGCGGGAGCCTTAAGGGGAAGTTTATTTATTTAGAGTCTATCTCCTTTTTTGGCATCACTCCCCCGAACCACGCCTTATTCCGTCGCGATTAATCCCGAAGGCCGTGCGCACTTATTTTCGGCGTCTTACACGAAGATGAGATTTATTATTTTCCTTTTCTGTTTACATGCCATCCCTTATATTAAACAAGAGTTACCGATATAACTAATTAGCGTACTGCCTTCCACATGCATGCAAATGATTTTGGTAAATTTCTTAAAAGTTCAGATGGTGGGTGGGCCTTGGCGTCTTGTTGACATATATGTCATTAAAGATGGAACCAGAAACACATGCATCACTAGTGAAACAGTTAGAAATTCACACTTGCTTTACCTGTGACTCAAACCCAGTGGTACGTAACCAATTGCATTACGAAGGTATCTTAGCAGCATGAACTTCGGTTGCAATTAGTCTGACTTTCAGAACCATATTTTACAGAACCGTCATTTTNTGATTGACAGGGTTTACTAACCTGAAATATTTTACAGAACCGTCATTTTGAAAACAAGCATGCGAGTCACCTAAATCATCTAAGTATACATGACCTACTGTAGNCAGAACCATATTTTACAGAACCGTCATTTTGAAAACAAGCATGCGAGTCACCTAAATCATCTAAGTATACATGACCTACTGTAGCTCTACTTGTATGCAAAAATTTGATGGGAATTATTTGATATCCTGAAACAGGGCATAAATGTTCCTTTTCTCACCTGGCTTTATCTTATAAAATTGCGGGCAAAATATGCACTTTACGTATGTTTGATGGATACTGTCAGCATACAAGATGGCTTACAAAAGTGGCTATGTATTGGCATATTTTATACTTGTATTTGATACTTCCAGCATTCCAAGTTCGGCCGAAATTAGTCGTACGATATGGAAGATCAGCAAATTAACCTAAAATGTTTGTTTAACCACCATTTGCAAGGAGGGCGAAGAGAAGGGCGGGGGCGATGATGGGGATAAAATAAGACCTCTGTGAACACATTTGATTGTTGTAATATATACATGTATTCACAAGACGTTTTACGTTCACCCTTTCTGTGTCGCTCTCCCGTTCCCCGTTGCTCTCCCTCTCTCCCCTCCCTCATCTCACTCTCCCTCGTCTACTTCTCGTGTACCCTGTCGCTCTCCCTCTCTCCACTCCCTCTCGCTCTCCCTTCACGTTCTCACCTCCCTCTCGCTCTCCCCTCCCTCTCGCTCTCCCCTCCCTTTAGCTCTCTCCTTCCTCTAGCTTTTCCCCTCTCTCTTGCTTTCCCCTCCCTCTCGTTCTCCCCTCCCTCTTGTTCTCTCGTTCTCCCCTTCCTCTCGTTCTCCCTTCTCTCTCCCCTTTCTCCCCTACTCTCTTGTTCTCCTAGTCCTATACTCCGTCTCCTTTCACCCCCCCCCCTTTAT
>NQII01002691.1:151303-162186 GCA_002778355.1 Clitarchus hookeri
TCTCTCTTTTTCTCTCTCTCTCTCTCTCTCTCTCTCTCTCTCTCTCTCTCTCTCTCATCTAAACTATTGCCACAAACTTTGGGAGGTTATTCCTGGGGTGAAAATAAGGAAAAATGGTTCTATGAACATACGTCTTACCAAAGTTTTGTTATTGAGTTACAGGCATTCAGATTGTGGTAACATGTATCGCTATCGCCACTTACTGTGGTGTTACATTTGGTTTGGAGACAAATGTACCACCCCACAAATGCATTACAACACAAGAGTTTACATAGTTTTTTAAATTGTAAGTAAGGGTTGAAATTAGTTTCCCGTTCACAGATGGCACTTGTGTACATTCCCGTTGTCAGCATGATGTGTACAGTACAGGTTTGAGAACACAGTTCTGCGTTTGTAGCGAGTAGTGAACGGAACAACACGCAAGTGGCAGGTTGCGTGTGATTTCTGCTTGTCTTGATCCCAGGGATTGCCTCCCGAGGCTTGTTACAAAAGTTTAGTTACGTAGTTTATATATGGGGAAGAAAGTCGCATTGAGTTTTGTTTTACATCACACAGTTATGAACATGAAGCCCAAAATGCTGTTGTAAAGAATATCGTAAATATGTATGGAATATATACTGTATGAGAACCTGAAAGAAATATTCTAGAAGGTGGTGTTACCAGTGCCTAGACTGGAGACACCAAGCAAATTGATTGGCAAATTACAAAAGCCAGCTATGAGCTTTTGTATACAGTAAGCTAGTAAATATGCTATAGTTATGAATGGCGTCAAATAATATTTTACAGATTTTTGCACTTAGAGGGCTCTGTTGTAATTTTCCAGTTAAGTAATTTTTGCTTGGTGTTTCAGGATGTGTTCCTGATTTGTTTCTCGTTGGTGAACCCTGCTTCATTTGAGAACGTGAGAGCAAAGGTGAGTAGTGGTTGGTAAGATTGCTGTTGCAGAGACCAGGAAGGAGAGAGTGCACTGTCTATGTTGCTTGCTGTGCAGTGGTACCCGGAGGTGAGGCACCATTGTCCGACAACCCCCATAATCCTGGTGGGCACCAAGCTGGACCTACGGGAGGACAAGGAGACCATTGAGAAGCTGAAAGACAAGAAACTGGCCCCCATCACATACCCACAGGTGCGTAGTGTACACCGATAGTATGTGCTATGTGTTATGGTTTGATGAAATACTGACGTGTAAGGTTTTTTGTTAGTTTCAATGTTAATCCTTAATTTCAAACCATACATGTGTTATAATAAGGGCAATCTTGTTATGAGTTGGCTGGTAAAGCAACAATTAGAACAAGAGGGAATAATGTCCCAAAGTTATAATATTGGACATTAGTCAAAATTACAGAGAGTTAACTATGTATTATAATTAGGGGACCTTTTATGTTGTGTTTCATTGACTCAACATCAAAGTTTATAGAGCCACTTTAGTGTTTTACGTATTAGATGAGTCCACCCATCATATAATTGATGCCGAAGACTGGTAAAGAATAATCACTTTACAGTGGTCGACAAATCTTGGTGGCTTCTCTGTCCATCTCATTCAGTTGGCATTGAGCAGAAGAAAGATCTCGCATGTTGCGTTGCTCTGCCCATACTGCTGTGATATTGTGCAATTCTGGGGATTATTGCAGACAAAACATTTGGGCAGCACCACCATCATTGGCTACAGTCTGGTACNGATATTGTGCAATTCTGGGGATTATTGCAGACAAAACATTTGGGCAGCACCACCATCATTGGCTACAGTCTGGTACTGGCTGGCCTGATAGGTGGGATGGCTCGTTAAGGAAGGCTGCTAAACTAAGGGGCCTGACCAGACCATCGTAACAATGTGAAGGATTCTAGTTCTTAGACAGGAAGTGCAGTACGTCATTACCACTGAGACGTCTACTAACTGGACTTCTTTCAGCATCAATTTTGTACTGGTTTCCAGACAAACTAACACCATATCATCAAGAGTTTTGTAACAGTTGCTCATTTCCTTTCTAATTATCATACAGTAATTAATGATGCGTTCATAATGGTGTCATTTAATATNTTGTAACAGTTGCTCATTTCCTTTCTAATTATCATACAGTAATTAATGATGCGTTCATAATGGTGTCATTTAATATGCTTCAATTGTAGAGGGATGATCCACATTTGCCATTTCCTGTTTGTACAAGGTTCGAGACCAAAATATATACAGTAAAATCTAGTTATAATGCGCATGAATAAAGTCTCAACTTTTATACCTTGTAATGAAAGTACTTTATTCTGAAAGTCGTATATTTAAACCTTTACAATACGGGCTTCATGGTACAATTACAATTAGTAATTTCAATAAATAAAATTAATATGTAATGACGAATAAATGTTTTTTAAAAAGTGAGGATAAACTGTACTTTCTAAAATACGAACGTGCACAGCTAACATCCTGCCAACGTGAAGTAATGTGTGGTTGGTAAATAGTACACACTATTTCCTAATTGATGAGGATTCCTTTGAAAAAAATCACACCACTTATCCTTAACAAATAACACTGAAGAAAGTTTATTCAAAAAAACATTTTTATTTTCATATAAATTAATATTTCAGAAAAAAGTACCGTTCAATATTAATAAACATTTTTGGCAACAAGGGATTATAAAGTTTATGCTTCTGGGGTATAATTTTATTTGGAATTGATTAAAATTAATATTTCATATAAACATAATTGTGATTTTATGCAGGAGATGTTTAAACAGTCTTCACTGGGGAAAAAAATGCACATTGACTCATAATTTCTCGAAATTTTTGGGGTTAAGATTCATTAGTTTATATTTTTACAAGGGTAGTGATTTTACGAAGTCATTTCCTTAAGGAAGCACACTGTATGTTATGAGATGTGTATATACAGTTTCCTATTTATGCATTCACATTAAGTACGAAAGCATTCAAGATGGTGCTTGCGCTGCCTGTCAACACAGTTAAATAACCTAGGTCGACACACAAGGATTAACATTTTGAGTCGACAGCGTGAACCAATTATTTGCTGCGTATACATAAATAATATGCTGAATGCAACTACATGTGGCATGGTTTTTCATGTGTTTTATTGGTGAACAAAATCCGATTTANCATAAATAATATGCTGAATGCAACTACATGTGGCATGGTTTTTCATGTGTTTTATTGGTGAACAAAATCCGATTTTACTTGGGAATGGTAAAACATACCTTTACATAAAGCCCACATATGGACATTAATTAATCCCATTTTGGAACGTAAAATAATCTTCGTTGTATTGAAAGTTAACCTAAATTTTATNCATAAATAATATGCTGAATGCAACTACATGTGGCATGGTTTTTCATGTGTTTTATTGGTGAACAAAATCCGATTTACTTGGGAATGGTAAAACATACCTTTACATAAAGCCCACGTATGGACATTAATTAATCCCATTTTGGAACGTAAAATAATCTTCGTTGTATTGAAAGTTAACCTAAATTTTATATGATAAGGTGAAATATTTTTTACATAATTTACATACGGTATTTGTGCAGGAAATGAAAATCGTACTTCAAAGTGAAAGATACGTTAATATGAAGTATGTTATAATAGGATTTTACTGTAAGTATTGGGTTGTATTATACAACTTCAGAAAAACTCCTGATGCAATAAAAGTTAACAAAGGTAGCTTGCCGACAGATGAAAGATTTTACGTACGCAACTGTGTTGCAGGGACTGGCTATGGCGAAGGAGATAGGAGCTGTGAAGTACCTCGAGTGCAGCGCACTGACACAGAAGGGCCTGAAGACGGTGTTCGACGAGGCCATCCGAGCAGTGCTCTGCCCCATCCCGCAGGTGAAGCCCAAGCACAAGTGTATCCTCATCTAAGCCATAGGGAAAAATAAACCAATTATTTTGAACAAGAACATTGTTTGATTTTTGTAATAAAAGAACTATTTTATCAACACAAAGAGGCAGTCCAAGTTGTCTCTGGGACGGTGGTGACAGGTCAGCAATCCCACCTACTGTGGTTTGCATTTTGAACATCGGTCAGCGCGCAAAGGTGTTGAATCAAGGTCTTAACAAAATTTGCTGCTTCTCTTAATTTTTATTCACCTGCATAAGATGTTCCATTACTTTGTTCAGTCATATTTTTATTTGTTCAAAGAGCATGTATTTTTGTATTGTACAAAGCAGTGATTTAATTATCAGTATCTTTGACTTGTTATATAGGGTTTATACATTTATGAAGGTTGTGTTAGAAATTTAGAATTACGATGCCATCTCTTTCTGGGATTACAGTGTGTGAAAACTACTTATTGTGTTTTATAAGGCAGAATAAGGTATTTGAACTACGATACAATTAATTTGCTTCAGTTCCTCATGGTAATTATTGTGCTGAATGAAATTAATTTAACAATTAGCACAGCAGATGCATATTTGCTAAGAAACAAAGTGTGAATTTTGAGCACTAATGTGATAACTAGAAATCTACAGCAGATACTTTAAGGTGATGATATGGGGCAATGAGAACATTTCAAATGGGGGATATTGAAAATATCTCAGTAGCACTACATTCTAGGAAAATGGTGTTGGTTTAATGGGAACTCAAATGAGTACAAAACAAGAAAAATCTAATTCAGAACTGTTGGAATTTTGGTAGTCGTGAACATAAATTCAGGTTACCAATGCTTCATACTGTAATGCTGCTAGATGTAGGTGAGAATTTTTTTAAGTAGGTGAGCCAAGTTACTGGTATCATCCAAGAGTATCTGATTGCAGTTATTGTTTTTTATAGTTCAGCTGAATTTATATGCGATGCTTCCTTCTTTATCTTTAGTAAAAAGTTACGTGTAGATATGTTATTTTTCTAATAACTAAACAAACATGGTGTTTGCCAGGAATCTCACCCTAATGTAAGAGACATCTCTAAAATTAATTTTTATTATGGTCAGTGCACACGGTTGTCTAACATTGCAGAATGTATGTCTACACTTTGTTTGCAGAGTACTAAAGTAAATGAAATTAAAACAATTTTATGTACTGCAAATGTCTCATGTCATTTGTATCATGGTCTTTAGTTATAACGTATCAGCTGGCCATTATTCATTTTTTGGACGTAAAATGTTGTAATACGTATCTAATAATGATCACACATGCAGTTTGTTCAAGTTATACTTTGTTAATGTAATATTTAAATAAATTAGTTTTTGTTTATGCAAGTGTACATATTGAATAAAGCTATGAATACATTTGTTGAATAATTGGTTATTTTAATTCTCTATGTAGACAGGCCTGTAATCTGGCTCCAGGAACAAACTGGCCACATACGAAATATACAAAATTGAAATCTGCTGGGAAACTGACTGTTGAAGTACCAGTATAAATCATTGAAGTTAAATAGACATGAATATCAGTCCTTGTGTTTTTGCACTTTCAGATACACTTAGAAATTGTAGGACAGCAGATCTCCAAGTGTGTTTATATGATTTTAATGTCACTTTGGCTGGACCAGCTTTTTCAGGTGGCAAGTGATGGTACACAAGTGTCTTTTAATGAGGCAAGTCACAAGAATTTAGCAATGGAGGTGGTGAAGAAAGTTATGAAAATATAAAATATAGCTAAAAAGTGCTGGGCCACCACTGTTGACACTAGTATCAGTTCCTTACTGTAGCATAGATATGCAGTATAGAGTTTATCACCGCTCAAAAACAAGTTTTTTATGAATTCAGATATTTTAAAATTATAGTTAATTTTTGTGTAGCATATTTGTGTTACGTGTTGCATGAAGTGGAAAGGGATACGGTTGTTTGTACAGAATAAATGGTGCGACAAGTTGCTCGTTGTTTTATGTTATAAATTATTTCCCTTCACTACTTATAGTATAGTGCTAAGTTTAAAGGAAAAAGTAGTTTGGAAGATATGCCAAAATATAAACTGTATTGGCTGGAGCTGTCGGCCAGAAAATTTTGAAAAACAGTGGATTCATTGATGGTCAAGCTATTGATTTAGGGCATCCCACATTGAGTTGGTGTTTCTTCTATATGAAGTTAACTCTGGATTACCTTTATGCAGCTATCTTTTACTCGTGTGATAAATATTCAAAATATACATGTCTATTACTTTCAGTCCCACACTGTTGGTTTGCTTCACAATAGTAATGTTACAAGATGTCAGGGGTGTATCCGTCTTCATGAGGGATAGAGGTCTTGATAACAATAAAAGATCTAATTTGATTTTTAAAATTTATTTATACTGCTATAAATAGAGACCTGAAAAAATAGCATTTGCGATAAAACTAAAAATAACGCGAATGTTAGCATTTTAGTATGTATAAAGCAATTTTTGCTATTTTACTTCAAATAAATCTATTTTGGAAATTTACACTGACCTTTACTTGCAACTAAACCAATATTCATGGAATGAGTGTTACAAAATAATCTGTTTTGTTGCTTTGCTAACTAAATATGGCAAAACCAATGCACACCGACACGCAATGAATGTTTATATCACGTTTTGTGATTGAGGCTAGGAATACTCGCCGTACTGTTAACCAAACGTCTGCCGTCTGAAGGTAGCAGGAATTATTACAAGGCCTTGGCGACCATAGGATACACGTGGCTTGATTAATATTTCACTGAAGTATTCCGGTGGTCTCTCCTTCCCTGTGCCCTCACTTTTCAGAAATCCCGGGACTGGTGGAGATATCAAAATTTCCTGTAGCTTACTAAATTCAACTTTGCACTCAGTGGTCCAATAAAATTTCTTTTTTGGCCTCAGTTCATGTAGTGTTATGACAATTGGGGCAAACCCAGGTTCAAATCGTTGATAGTAGACACATTAGCCCAGAAAACTGCAGTTTGGTTTGTCAGTTGGTGTTGGACAATTTGTTATTGCTTTGGTTCTCTGGGTCTGTTTAAATTCCATGGTGTAAACACTACATGTCCCAAGGACTTGATCTTCTTTTGGAAAAGATGGCACTTCTTAGGAACTAGCTTCAAATGTGCTGCGGCCACTTTCTAGAATAGAGAGAGTAATCATGAAAGGTGCTCTTGAAATGTACTTCCTGTGGCAACGTCATGGAGGTAAACCTGACATATAACTGACGTAAGGACTTTACTATCAGGCATTCAAAGGTGGCAGTGGCATGGCACAACCCAAAAGACATAAATTTGAACTGCCAGATTCCTTTCCCTTGGGCACAAGATGCAGTCTTCACTTAGTTCTCTGAGGCCACCTCGCACTGCCACTACCCACTCATCTTGTCCAAAGTAGAAAACTATTTTAAAACTGCTGGGCTGGTTAATGTGCCTTCTGTTCTGGGAAGTGGATAAAGTCTTTCTTTGTCACATTATTAAGCTGGTGATAAGCCCACTCAAAACCTCCGTGTGCCATCTTTCTTCTTAACAAGTACAAGGATTTTGGGAGGGGGGAGGGGGGAGAGACCCTGGACTAACTGATGGGTCTATCACATGTAACTCCTTTATTTCCTTCAGAATACTTGCATGTGATGGCCTATGGAGGGGGACGTCACTTCAAGAGTGGGGAATTTTTTAATTCTGGGCCAGGTCAGTTGTACAGGTTGGGAGCGGACGAGCAAAAAAAAGTGTCTATAGTTATAAAACATGCTACCAGTGTTTGAGGGAGCTTTGATTTGGACATGTTTCCCATCTTTGCAGCCTCTGCTGTTACGAAACCTTATTTCGTCTAGAACTCATCTGTGATGCAGATAATTTGTTTGTTTGTTGGAAATTTCAAGTGTGTCTCTTGTAATTTGTCCAAAATCACTCAGCAGGTGTCCTGTACGATACCTCCAACTGTGTTGTCAGCCACCCTGAATGAAAATCCAAAAGTTTTGAACGACAAGCCGGTAACCAAGTATCTGGAAACTGTAAAATCAAACATTTAATTTGTTTCAGCCAAAGAATTTAAGAAAAAATTGAGAGGGTAGAGGGATATATTGAGGAGAGAGTTGAAGAGGTAAAATTCAACACATTCTGGGGATCCAGCTCAAGATGGCTCCTCCAAATGGCTTTGCTTCAATTCCTTAGTATTTCTCACTGATACGATGACACCGAGGGACTTGAAGGGTAGCACTTCTCCAGTAACAAATACTGGACTTGATACAACCGTAGACAGTTGTGATTCCCCAAATGACGCCCCATCGAGCACACCACAACAGACCACTCCAAGTCCACAAACAATGTCAACACGTGTATTCAGGTCTCCACAGAAGAAACAAAGACAAAATACTTACCCACGGAAAGAAGATGCGTACGATGAAAGATTACTTCAAATTGAAGAAGAGAAATTAAATTACTTTTAAGTTTAATTACAATTCCCAGGACAGTAACGCACAATTTTAAATGAATTTATTACTATTTCATCAGCAGATACCCCAATCTCGTCAACTGGTCATTCGGACAAAGTTGATGCAAGTCCTCATTGAAGAACAAACTACATCTACAAGTGTGNTGATGCAAGTCCTCATTGAAGAACAAAGTACATCTACAAGTGTGCGGCATTAATCTCCAAACCCCAAGGAACAAGGACACCAGCAACCGGAATTGCAGATCCTTGAGTCACCGGCTCCTGCGTATTCCGATGACCGCTACTTTCAACATGAGTGTACTCAACAACTGTAAGTATCACATGTCCCTACACCACCCGCCCAGCTATGTGCGTACAAGTATTTGTGTCATTACATCCCAGGAGACACCATGGGAAATACGTAACAAACATTTTTGTACGAGTTTCTGCCAATTCTCTTTTTAGTTTCTTTTCAAACAATAGTTTTGAATGTAGTAATGTTATATTAATCAATATTATTCAAATAGTTTTCATTAATATACATTTGTTATATGTCAGTATATTATTTAATTTAAATATTTATGTTTTTGTTGGATTGAACACAATTTTCCAGACAGGTTTATTACCTCATTGTATTAAAATAACACAACCTTAATACATTTATTGTGTAGTTCTGCATTTTACCATTTATGTAACAACATTTACGCTACAATATTCCTTCAATAAAGGCATTTTGTATTTATTTATTAATTTTAATGACCCATTACATATCTCAGGGAGATATTGTCCGGCAAAATTACTGTCTCTTGTTAACATTAGCATTATACTGTTGAAGATGAAGTAAATGGTTAGTATCCCCATACGGAAATAATTGAAGAAACAAGCGGGATTGTTCTTGAGGTCGTTGAACAAATGATGGAACTTTCAAAGTTCTTTATGCTGCAAATATATTTGGTTGACCCACTCACTCCTCCGATGCCTTCTTCTTTGCCGTATCAATGTATTGTTTCTCAGAAGATACTGTAGGGGGTTCATTGTCACTACTCTCTTCTATTTAGAACAACGCTAAATAATAATGCACCGCTCATCGGCAACTACAGGTACAACAGCAGGTCACGAGTCGCATCTGTTTTAAGTCCATCTCAATGTGCGGAATCAAGTCGTACGACCACGTCGCGCATAGTCGGGTTTTTGCCCTGGTCGTATGAAGTTGGTTCCAACGTGCGAGTAACCTAAGCATCAGATAGACAATTTATTTGACGGTGATGGTTCTGCGAGTGTGTTTATTTAGTTTCACCAGGGCACGAAAGCAGTTGCTCACGTGGTGTACTGTATTTCCATCTCATGACCTTGGGTATAAGTTTTGGAAACATGCTCCACTTGGTTTTGCAGTCACAGTAATGTCACATTATATATGTACATGTTAAATAATTTTTAAGTTCAGTTCTTGCAAATTAAAGCAAAATAAAGAGAATTATAAGAAAATTGTGTTTGATTCCTGCACATGTTTTCATACTAAATGTGTTTTTAACAACTAGCGGTCTACCTCTAAATGAATCTCTACCTACATTAGTGACATCATAAATCTACAGAAGTATGCTTGCCAGTTCCTCTCCCTCTCCATTAATTTTCTTTACCATTTATTTCATGAAACATCACAATATTTTGGTCAAAGCAATATTTTATCCCATTGTGGTATTAAACGTTATTTGAAATTTATTTTTGGGGAGGGGGTAAATTGTGAAGTTAATCTTTTTTAAGGGCTGATTGGTCTTCAAACAACCCCCTCCCCCCCCACCATTATGAAAACAAACTGGTGCGACCCAATTCCACAGTTTGTAATGTCACTACTCACCGGGGTCTCGCCCTTGCAATAGTCCACGTTGTAGCTCTTGTGCTATGCACCAACCTTCCACCTCTTTCGACAGCAGGCTCACCAGACTTATCCTATCCAGGGCAGCTACAATACGTTGACTGCAATGCAGAGTACATTGACCTTACCACAAACACACACGGACAGAGAATTAATGGCCATAGAGCGGACACCAAACAACCCATAGCTGGGGCAAATGTGAATTTGCAGGAGAAGCCAGTTGCAGCACATGCAGCATCTCACAACCAGAGCTTTGACTCCTGTTGCACTACCAGAGTGGCGAGGGCTCTACCTCCTAATAATAGTGCAGAACTGCAATGCTGGGAAGTGGCCCACCAATGCATCACCGAATCCAGACAGACACCTAGCTTAAACATAAGATAACCCCTCCGCCCCATTTCTAATTTCCCGCCTGACCCTTGCTTGCCGCCTGACCGCTAGGTTCACGGTCTGCCAACCACCACTCGCCAGACTGCAGTGTGCCACCACTCGCCGCCTGATGAAGCTGGCATAGTCAGCAAAACATTGCGCGACCGTGCATCTGCGTGGGAAATATGCTTGTCCGACTTTTGTTTGTGGATGTGTATCCACGAGTACTTTTGCGTTGTCTACATTTTAAAATGTAATCAGAAGCCTAGCGGCCTTTCCATGTAATCTCATTTTATAAGGGGTTGGTTAACATATTTTTAAATATTGCTATGGAAAAAAAAAAAAGGGGGGGGGGGAT
>NQII01002691.1:163360-174319 GCA_002778355.1 Clitarchus hookeri
TTTTTTTTACTTTTTCATATTGATAACACATGTTTAAGTGTATTTCGTTCAAGCTGTGGAAATTAATTTTTATACCATAACTATTCATATCATGGTTGCAGTTGTAGTAAGTAATCTACAACAAAATATGTATGTTGTAAAGGGAAAGTCTAATAGTATCCATCCTTTTTGAAAGTATTTCATTTCTTTTCTTGCTCTGTTTAGTATGCAATGCAGTTTTGATTTATGCCATAATTTTTGTGACCTTTAGTACATTTAAAAATGAAATTTAATTTTTATTGGCAGGAGTGGAAAACTTAACGTATTATTTCAACTTTATAGTACTCTTCTGCATTAAATTGGTAACTGAGAAATTTTATTTTAAATACGTATTTGTGTATTGTGTGGGCCAGGGGTTTGTTTAGGCCTAAGCAGCTTCCCACAGCAGCATANTTTTTATTGGCAGGAGTGGAAAACTTAACATTTTATTTCAACTTTATAGTACTCTTCTGCATTAAATTGGTAACTGAGAAATTTTATTTTAAATACGTATTTGTGTGTTGTGTGGGCCAGGGGTTTGTTTAGGCCTAAGCAGCTTCTCACAGCAGCATATTATCAGAGGTGGGAGCTCCCTGAACTTGACAGTGATAACTGGATTACAAATTATCAAAAATGATCATTTTTTAGTTAGTTCAGTTTTAGCATTATTTTTAAATAACGATTTTAAAGTTTTTTTTTCTTTAACTTACATTATTTTTACACTTAGTGCATGACAATGTTCGAAACAACAATGATGGTAATGAAGGATTCTCAAAGATTGATTTCCTTTGAACTGCAGCTTTAGGCCTGATAAAAAAAATAGTTTTGTTTGCCTCAAAGGAAGTTCAGTGTAAATAATTTGTCACCATAATTGCATTCGGTGAGATTAAAATGCATTTGCAGTGTCATTTTGATTAAGTAGTGGTTTACAGTAGTTACTTTTGTGCTCATTCACAAAAAACAAAATGAATTACAGTAGGTAGTGTTCTTTGCCTATGAGCACTCCTGGTATGGTTCATTTCATATAAGAAGGCCACATTCTGACAGTAAGTGAGTGGCANAGTGGTAACGTAATGCATTCAAAACAAACAACGCGCCATTTACAAAATCCTGTATCAGCCGATGCACGAACGAACAGAAATGAATATTACGCTGGCTGTTCTGAGAGCAGTGCCGACGCACCTCAGACAAGCAGAAAATATGCGGATAAGAAAGAGTTTGTAAATAAATTAATACATTTTATTTTACGTGGCCATAAAACAGCAGTTTTTAGTTTTAGAAACAAAACTTTGTGATAAAATAGTAATGTATAGGTGTTCATAATGAGATGCACAATAAAACGATCCATATCCAAATGTATGGAAAAAATCGAAACCTTTTTGAAGTTTCCAGACTCTCCAAACATGTGCTGCCATCTTGTGAGGGACAGGCGCATCCTCTGTTACAACACGCCCTTCCACGCTATCTGTTATCCATATTCCGAACTACACCCAGAAACATATTATAGTTTNGATAAAATAGTAATGTATAGGTGTTCATAATGAGATGCACAATAAAACGATCCATATCCAAATGTATGGAAAAAAATCGAAACCTTTTTGAAGTTTCCAGACTCTCCAAACATGTGCTGCCATCTTGTGAGGGACAGGCGCGTCCTCTGTTACAACACGCCCTTCCACGCTATCTGTTATCCATATTCCGAACTACACCCAGAAACATATTATAGTTTTGTTTTTTAGAATAACGTATTTACGTGCATATACAAATGGTTTTATTTTCCCACGAGCTCTCTATAATTTTTAAAGTAACGTATATTTAATGTAGAACGATTTGGAGTACAAGTAATTTATATTCAGCCNCGAGCTCTCTATAATTTTTAAAGTAACGTATATTTAATGTAGAACGATTTGGAGTACAAGTAATTTATATTCAGCCAGTAATCATTCGTCTACGTAAATTATACGCCATATTGTTCTCTCAAAACCTATCTCCTTGTCTCCGTAGAAAGTGAGACACGCGTAAATAGTTTTTAAGCAATTCTAACGTTATTCCACGTCACATATTTCCAACTCGAATATATTAGCTATAACGTCCAAAGTGTGATAATAGATACACAGACCGTCTCGCAAATGTTAACCCAAATTCACTATCTCGGAGTTTAATTTTTTCTCAATCGTTTATAAATTTTATATGCAACATTTTATATTTTTACTTTTATAACCTACTTATTTATTTAGACAGATGTCAGTCTTAAAATATCTTACAATTTGTTTAGCATTACAGTACAATGAGAAGTGGATTAGCTGACNAGACAGATGTCAGTCTTAAAATATCTTACAATTTGTTTAGCATTACAGTACAATGAGAAGTGGATTAGCTGACAGCGTGTTGATAAAAAAAACAGCCCAGACTTGACGGACCAGCTGATGTCGGAAGGATATGTAGTCAGATATAAACAGTGGCGCTACTTTCGCTGAGCTGTCAAAAAGTGACCTTCTTTTATGGTCGTGGTACTGCGTTTGAGTCAGTATGACAGACAAAATTACATACTTTATAACTTAACTCACAACTGACCAGTGGTGGTCAGCTTAAGGCGGTCACCTAGTGAGGGGTATATTTGTGTGAGTGAGGAAAAAACTGATGAAGTGCCATGGACACCGCCAATTGGCATATGTCAAGCAGTATCCTCTATGTGCAAGGCACTGGACTGGCACGCTGTATTTCCATCAGTGACTAGTCTGAACGTGACTTTAAGCCGTGACACTTTAATTTTATTGAACATGGCTCTGAAATAAAGTTCAATGCATGCCTCTATCATATTTTTGCATGTATCCAGTTTGTATATTTTGAGATACAGCAGTCTGAAAAAGCATTTATTAGTTATGTTAGAGAGAGAGAGAGTGAAAATAGTGCTTACAATGTGCGTAATATCTGGAAAGTACCATTCTGT
Organism: Clitarchus hookeri; assembly: GCA_002778355.1. Lineage (NCBI taxonomy): Eukaryota > Metazoa > Arthropoda > Insecta > Phasmatodea > Phasmatidae > Clitarchus > Clitarchus hookeri. Next base: position 166,329 of record NQII01002691.1, read on the forward strand.
CATTTTCTGCATTCTTTTTAGTAGTGTTAATGTAACTTGGAAAACATTGTTTATAGTATCCTGTGGTTTCTCAGGAGCACACACATAGGGCTGCACTGGTTGGATGAAAGCAGCATACGTGGGGTCACCGGTTTAGATAAACGGCAGATTCCCCGACATGGCTTTCATATCCTTGTCAGTTTTTCAGGTGGAGAATTACTGGGGAGGGATCAGACAGCTCGAACTCCCATGCTCCCTTATTTGCCTATTGATCACATGAAGATAGGGCAGCTACTTGACAAAGGTGGTGTCACGGCAGGCCAGCACGTTGCTTTCCTGCATGCCATGCTGGCTGTACGCCGTTAGAGTGGCCGTTCACATGTTAGAGGCGCAGCAATCCCAGTAGAGGGCACATGTCACCTGCTCAGTGGCAGCAGGACGGACGGGCTAAGGAAAGGGGATGCGGCATGCGACATGTTATTTAAATCAACCATTGAAAATTTACAAGAAGAAAACCAGGCTATATGAATTTTATCTCACCAATACAGTTGAAATGCCATCAGATTTGAAACATTGATAAATCCAAATTGTGACACTAGTTTCTGCGATGCAGTCAGTGCAAAAAAAAGAATACTTCAGATACACTTGAATCCAGGAGACTCCCTGGCCTTTCTACTAGAATAGGAGATAAATATTTTGTGGAGCACATTGTAGGTGGTGGGGTCAGCCTGTTGCACACCCAGGTAGACTTGGTCCATTTGTTGTAGGAATACCTATGTCTTCTGGGATACTGAGAGACTTTGACATTTGGTAGCAGCAATCTGCCTTAATCTTGGATTCCTCACCCATTTGGACATTGTTGAGGGCTCTGGATTGGGTATCAAGGAGGCATTAATCTGGTTGTCGGTGCAGGACATGAAGGACTACCCATCTAGGTGGTGTCAGCACTTTCTTGCTGGTGTATCCAATGATGTGCCAGTGTTGCTAGGGGTTGTGGTAGTACATGGTAGCTCCTGACTCAGTGCCACTGGTCTGAAGTGATGGGTGGTAGAACTGGTTTTGCACTGCTTAGAATAGTCACAAATTTGTGGGATTTACGGTCCAATGCCATTTGCAATTTTTTTGCAGCAGGGCTATCAAGTGGATGACTGCATCAGTCACGTGCAGGATATTGTCCTGGGGCCAGTTGCATAATCTCAGGAAATGATGCACCTGGTTGCAGGTGGATCTGCCGTGAGATTGACTTGTATGAACTTCGGTTGTTGTGACCTAGGTTTTTAATGGTGGTCGTACAAGAATGGCCCTTCATCTTGGAGGGGAGGTCTTGAAGCGTGGGGTCTTTGCTATAGTGGTATTGGTATTCCTCCCAGTCTCATTGCAAAGCAGAAATTGTTCTCCATTGAGCAAGGACTTTGGTAGACATCTGTCACTAAAATATGCATGGTGCTTTCTTCAACTCAAAGGGTTTGATCTCGAACTGGAAAATATTTCTTTCTTGTGTGATGTGGTGAAGCCATTGTAGTATCTGAAGAGTGGGTGTACTGGATTTGCCAGCTCCATCTTGGGAGATCCATGGTCAACAATATGCAGACATTGGATCTGTGGTCATGGGACCACCTCTTATGCCCCCACTCTCTCCTGCTTATCTTGGGGCATTCAGTGAGGTGTAAGGTATAAGGTAGTTGGATACAACAGGGTACATCGGCTGGAAAAAGTAGATTCCTCACCAACCCAGGCTGCAGAGGGGTACAGCAAACTACTGTAGTTGGGCACACCCACCCTTTGTTCCTGGAGATCTTGTGGTTCACAAATCATAGCAAAATATCTTTCAATCTTGAACCAGGTTCATTTTGAGATGTCTCTTCACTGGAGTGCCACTGATGAAAAATTATGACCAGCCACAACCCTTGGTCTGAATCCTTGGGGAACTGTTAGTTACCTCGACCTGTCACCACAGTACCTCTGAAGAGTCACGAAATACAAATACCGGACGTGTGAAGAAAATGCTTAGTTATTTTTCTGAACTGCTATCCACTATGAGAGAGTTACTAGAAGGTGGTCATAGGTGGGTTGGTAAGAAGTAGGCCAAAGTGCATGAGAGTCAGTCTGTTAATTCCTGAAAAATTAGGTCCACACACTATCATGAAAACAGCACCAGGACTTTCCGTATTCACTATACTTTAAGCTAATAGATACCTATTCAACTAATAGAGGCCAGAAGTATGTGCACTTGTGAAGATCCAAGCAAGAGCATAGAAGGGATGGTGCCCAGAAGCAAATGGTAATCTCACTCTTCACTGTCTTGCTTCCACACAACAGGTCATTCAACCCTTCCATCTGATGCTTAAACAAGCTGCCATAGGTGAAGGTTGGCCAACTTGAGGTAACCAATCAAATCACCTTCCTCTCAACCCTTGGTCCACCACTTGGCATGCTGCCAACCTAGGCTAGAACCTCAATACATGCTGGTCAGCACCCGGATTACCTTCATGGATTGAGGTAGTGGTGGTTGTCCATACCTCAGGACCTATTGTTATTTTTAAATCACAATAATACTTATTAGCACATTATTCAATTTGTCTTTCATTTGGATCTTCACACACACACACACACACACACAGATATATATATATATATATATATTCACCCTAGCCTGCAGGCAGATAGTAGTCTTCCTTGTCCAACAACCAGCAGAATATGCATTCCTACATGTTTGCATCAGACCTCCTGTTTACTGACAACTCACATACAACCTGGAAAATACTTATAAAAACTTGGGATTTCTTGAATCTAACGGAACAGAACTTTTCTGTTCAGAGGCAGTGGTGGTACAGTGGCTGTAGAGCACTCACCTCCTTTCGATTCCTGGGGAGGAACACTGCCCCTGAATTTTCGCACTTGGGAATTGTGCTAGACAATGCCACTGGCTGGTTGGTTTTTTCAGGGATCTCCCATTTCCCCTGCCCTTGCATTCTGGCACTGCTCCATACTCTCCTTGCTTCAACCTCATCGGCTCTCTAGACCTCAATGTTAAAAGCCGCCCAACCCTCTCCACTCTACTTTTATGTTCAGCCAACTTTATTTAGCATCTTTGAGAATCTGTAAATATTTCTTCCATTAATAGATATTTTTATCATTAATCTGCCTTTTCTGTTACAAAAGGGCATGCAGATATTAGCAAGTTCCTAGTCGCACTGCATTTCAAGAAATGCTAGAAGAGCTTTCCGTAAAGCGTGTTATCTACAGCTTGAAAACAGCCAGGCGGGACAGGCTAGCTGTCCCCAACCTGGGCTCTGTAATGACAACCAACTGGGAGGACAAGGGCTCCTCACAGCGCACATACCTCCCTTGCGCTGTGGTAGTAGCATCCCAGTGATGATGAACGGCGGTGGCGTGTAGGCCCCACAGGCCATGGTGCCCCAGAACATGGGGATGTGGTGTACCAGGGGTGATAAAACTCGCCATCCACCTTTCATCTCTGAATTTTCCTGTGCTCTTTTTGCTGGTTCTTGGTCCTTTGTGGTGATAATTTTGTAAACGCTGGTAGCTTTGGTTTGACTGTAAAGTAGTAGCCTGTCCTTAACATTTGTTTCGGAAGTGCTTTTGTTAGACTGAAACTCAGGACCAAATGCTTGAGTGTGATATTTCATTGAAGCATATATTTTCAGTTCCTTTGCTAATTTTACTAATGTATCCTACTTTGTGGCTGGGATATGTTGAGTAAGTAATGAGTGCCTTTAAAGGTGTTAATTGAAGGGTTTTTGGAAAGACCCAAACCTTTATATCTCCTGTCATGATACAATAACAAAAATGAGATGATCAGGAATATGAAGTACATACCTATAACAATATTGTTGTCTACAAACCGGTACAACATTCCACGTTCACCAATTACCGTTAGCCCTTCTCTCTACAGTCAAGCTGAAGTCTGTCTCGTGCTGTCCCAAGCGATATGAGATTGCGATGCTGTCGTTCTTCGGGGTTGCCTTGCTGTACACTCTCAGGGTCAGTCTGTCCTTGGCTGTTGTTGCCATGGTACGCACAGACATCAAGAACATCACTGTTGATGAAAAAGACTCGTGCCCGGTTCCTGGAGAAGTCAGATCCATAGATGGTAATATGACTGTGAGTATTGCACGCTTACTATGACGTTTACAAATTTATTTTAACACTAGCCTTATTCAAAGAAAGGTTAGAAATAATTTTACTGTGAATATTTAGTAAGTTTACTGGTGTGTCAGTACGGTTGCTGAGTGTGGGAACCAATAAACTTGTTTCTCTGNACTGTGAATATTTAGTAAGTTTACTGGTGTGTCAGTACGGTTGCTGAGTGTGGGAACCAATAAACTTGTTTCTCTGGTAGACATACTCGTCTAACAAACAGTCTGAAACTTATGTGTAAAATGTAACACACATTACTAATTTTTACAAATTGCTTGAATGTTTTATGAAAATATATAAAAAAAGTATTAATAAACATCACTTACTTTAACATNTTATGTGTAAAATGTAACACACATTACTAATTTTTACTAATTGCTTGAATGTTTTATGAAAATATATAAAAAAAGTATTAATAAACATCACTTACTTTAACATGAATCCTAACACTGTTTGTAATGTCAAGATTTACTCTAATTTTCTGTTAACTGCATTTCAAATATTTTGCATGTCTGCCAGATGGTTGCAGGTTTGATTTGTACTGCACCTTGGTTACAAATGTGTGTCAATTTTATTTGTTGGTTTTGTCTAGTTTGTATTCGAGTGATCCTGCAAATAGCTTTCCGGGATTAATATGTAATTCTCAGCTGCCTGTAAAGTGTGGACTTCAAGGCCATTATTTTGTTGAAGCTTAGTTGTTCAAAATTGTGAACATGTTGATATTGCACCACCAGACAAGTAACGAAGAGTTCTACTGGAGCCAGAAGGTTGTATCACAAGTGCTTGCGGCATACCATTATGGCTTCATATCAACTCAGCTGCTTGGAGGCTATGCTGCAGAGAGATTTGGAACCAAGTACGTGTTTGGGACATCGATCACCGTGTGTGCCTTGTTGAACATCATTTCTCCTCTGGCCATAAGAACAAATTTCTACTTTTTCTTTGTGATCCGCATCCTGCAGGGTATTTTCGGGGTGAGTATTGTGGTTGGGCAGCTGACCATGATTATTGTTAGTTGTGTGTTAATGTGTGTGTGTGAGAGAGAGGGAGAGAGAAATGCTTGGACTTAACAGGTGATGTGAGTCCCTCTCAAAAACTCCTTTTTACACCTACATTTTGCTGGCATTGACGANTACATTCTGCTGGCATTGATAAACATGTACTGTCAACTCTCAAAATTACTACCATTCCAGGTTCCCAGGAAAATGTTAGTTACTTTGAAGGATTTGATATTTGAATTTGGACTGATTCTGACCCACTCCCAACTCCTATACGCAAAAATGTCATAACATTTTACTTTGGCCAATTTTTACATATATTTTAGTAGCAAAATTACACGTTATATTTGTTAAATACAGCCACATGGTTTCTTTGAATTGACTTGTAAGNGACTGATTCTGACCCACTCCCAACTCCTATACGCAAAAATTTCATAACATTTCCTTTAGCCAATTTTTGCATATAGTAGCAAAATTACACGTTATATTTGTTAAATACAGCCACATGGTTTCTTTGAATTGACTTGTAAGATCTACATGCTTATAAGATCAAATTTGACTTATTTTAATTGACTTTGACCCCCAAAAACCAAAATTGCATGTGTTAAATTGTTTCTAGAGCCAAAACATGTTGTTTTAATGAAATAATAAGATTTTGAAGACAAATTATACCCTAGACAAACTCACAGGTCCTCCCCTTGTCGCCAAAAAAACCCTAAACACAGTTTTTTAGGTATCTTGCAGGAAAATTAGATGATTTAATATTTAAATGTTAGCTTATTATCTCANACCCTAAACACAGTTTTTTAGGTATCTTGCAGGAAAATTAGATGATTTAATATTTAAATGTTAGCTTATTATCTCAAGTCCATTACTCAGTTCTTTGTGGACTTTATATACACTGGACTTAAGGGTGGTAAAAGGTAGATGTCCTAATGCGGTTGCTATTAGTGTGGCTCCTTTTTCTGTCGCTCTGAAGAAACCATGTACCAGTCAAATGGGACCAAGGTGAATGCTAAGGGGAAGGCAGCTAGCTTACCCCTCCTCCTGCAGCAGACCTGTGCGGGCACCCGGCCCGATCATGCTGTGTTCTGCCTCGCCATGCCTAGCTTTCCATTCTTTGCACACTTACAAAGAAACTGTGTCTAGCGACCACAGAGCAGACTGCCAGCTTATTGCCTTAGAAATGTGATTGCATCTGTATGAATAGCAACATATTTATAGTTATGACATTTTATTCTTTCAGCGATGTTAAAATTTTCCAAGTTATAAATTTAATGTCATTTCTGTACAAGCCCATTTTTCCACTGCTCCATCAAAGCAATGCACAATACTGTGCAAAATAACAATTGTCTCATAATTAGAACCACAAAGCAATGCCGCCTCATGAAAGACATTAAAATTAAGTCATCGCCCCCACATCCTCTACCCTCCCTGAAACAGAATAAACAGCCCCAGCTATAATATCCTTCGTAAGTACTGGACTGAAGTTAAGTAACATCACTGTTTCAGTGCTTGCCATGACATAAAACAAAAGTTCAAATGTGAGGAAAATGTGTGCCTGGGAGTCATCACATTTGTTCTCTTCATTTCAAGAACAGCTGTGTCGGAAAGAGACATGGCCACGCTACTTACAGTTTACAATGAACAAAAAAATTTGTGTTTTGATGGTAATCTGCGTTCATATCAGCAGTTGTGAGGTAAAATTTTAACCGAAAAAATGCCTACCTTTTAAAATGTTGTTAAGTAAATTAATAATGTCTATTTTCCTAACAAACTGTCTCATTGGGTTTGGCATTGGAAGCAGATTCACTGCCCAGTTTTTATGTTAATTTTGACAGTAATGTGTGACAATATCTGCAGTTCTGAGGAATAATTTTAATTGGAACACACCTATGTTTTAGATTATTGTTTCGTGAATGTGTACTGTCTTATTTTCTAACAAACTGTAAATGAAACATCTCCGGCATGCATCTTAGGCTGATTCGTTGCCCCATTTTTATGCCAACTTCTACGGTAATATGTGTTCATATCCAGAGTTCTGGGCAGTAATTTTGATTGGAACATGTGGAACATGCCAACATTTAAAAATATTATTTTGTGAATGAGTAATGTCTTATTTTGTAGCAAACTGTAAACAAAATGTTTCGTCGGGTGCAGCTTCTTAGGCCAAATTTGTGGCCTCATTTTTATGCCAATATCATCGGTAATCTGTGATCCCGTCTGTCGTTTTGAGGCTCTTCTGTACTGTAAATATTGATTCACTCTACCGCTATCAGATGCTAGAGGCTCCAGTTGTAGGTCTTCCTAATAGTGGGCCGGCCACCAGTGTTAAGTCAAAACAGTAGTGTCTGTGGCTCTATGAGGCTGAAGGTATTAGGGTATCTGCCAGTATTCATCTCTTCCAGCCACATGTCATGGGAAGAACTTGACCAACCTTGCTGGCCTCTTGTAGGCAGCAACTCTCTTCGTGCATTGATATTTAGCCTACTTTCCGAAGGAAAGAAAGGCTTACGAGATCATTTTCCTGGCTCTCTCTATCTATCTATAGTCAATTCACGACTGGAAGAGACTTTCTTGAAGCCCTGCTAAAGATTTACTTTCAAGCCCATTTCGTATCCTTCCGCCAAAGGTAAACAAACATTGCCATGTGACAGTCACATGGCAATGTTTACATGCAATGTTTACATTCCACTGTGTGTGTACATGAGTTCGTACATGCACGTGCCCATTATAAAAGTCATGTAATGTACATATTATTAATGGATATTCCACAAGCGTAAAGTTTTTAACCTTAAGAATTTCACACAAAAGAATATGCGATGCCAGCGAAAAAACATTTCATTTTATAAA
>NQII01002691.1:174713-234038 GCA_002778355.1 Clitarchus hookeri
TGTGTGTGTGTGTGTGTGTCCCTTTCAATTTTCAAACGTGTCAAGTGATTTTCACCAAACTTGTACAGACGTAGTTCTTAGTAAGGACACCTGACTTTTATAGTTTTCAACCATGCTGAACACTTACTTTCAAAATGACTGCCATTTTAATATGTAGGGTGATATGTCAAAATCTTGGGAACCGTTCAAACAATTGAAATCAAATTGTGCATGTTGGCAAAGCATCGGGTAAGCATTATATTTTGAAATGGATGTTGTTGTTAGTCCACCATTTTGGAAGTCAGCACCAAATGAATAATTAAAAATTTTACATCATATTTTGAAAACTATCAAAGCAATTCTCACCCAATTTGGTATGTAAGTAATTCTACAACAGGGCAGGTAAACTTAGGTAATTAAACTTGATTAGGTGCTTATTTTTAAAATGGCGACCATACAAATATATTAGATTTATTTTGTATATATACTATACCATTCAACCAAGTTTTGTATGCTGAAAGTAACTATTACAAGCATCATATATGCCCCAACACATAGTGCAAAAATGCATTAATAAAGTTTTTGTGTCATATCTTGTTGAACNCATTTTGTAAGATAGTGCAAAAATGCATTAATAAAGTTTTTGGGTCATATCTTGTTGATCTACGAACCAATTCCTAAGGAAATCTGGCCACCAAGTAGCATTGCGGCAGATAACATAAAAAGGTATGTTTTTAGAACGTCAGACACTTTTTCAAGATGGCGGACATATAGCTATTTTAGCTTGGAACGCTGCATCGTTGAGACCATGTAATAAATTCCGACTTATCTTAATATCTTTTATAAACAAAACAAATTCCAACTTAACTTTGTATGCTGGCAGTATCAATTACAACAATCAAATTTGTCTATACAGAGCCTCATTTCTCTCCCATTTTGTAAGTTAGTCTCACAAGTTTTTATGTCGTATCTCGGTTGAAAAAAAAAACATTCTTACCAAATTTGGCGAAGGAGTTGTATTGTGGTAAGCCATTTAACTATATGCAGGTTTAAGTGTGGCAGACACTTCTTTTCAGAATGGTGGCTATATAATTTTAGCTTAACTTTGTATATTGGCAGTATATCACATCAAATGTTCTCCATTTATGAAGATCACATGAAAAATATGGATGTTTTATGCCATATCTCGGGGACCAATCAACTGATTTTCACTAAATTCTTCACAAAAGTGGCACTATGCTAGGTCATTTGAACTTACATGTTTTAAGTGGTNATCAACTGATTTTCACTAAATTCTTCACAAAAGTGGCACTATGCTAGGTCATTTGAACTTACATGTTTTAAGTGGTTTAGTCACTTATTTTCAAAATGACGGTGCTGTAAATATTTTAGTTTGGTAAAACCTATCATTTGAAACATTAGACTTAAATTAAAATGTTTATGCACAANTTTAGTCACTTATTTTCAAAATGACGGTGCTGTAAATATTTTAGTTTGGTAAAACCTATCATTTGAAACATTAGACTTAAATTAAAATGTTTATGCACAAATCCAACCTCCGTAATGCAGTTGATTGCAATCTAGCTTATGGAATGAGGTTTTCTGGGTTTGAGACCCAGGTAAGTCAGTGTGCATTTGTAATTGTCTCACAACTGTTTCATGTGTTTCTGGTTTTATCTCTAGTGATATTGGTTTCAAAAAGACAGTAAGTTCTACCTACCAAGAGTCGAAAATTCTTTAATAAATTTTTAATTAACCATGTGTCATGTTCAAAAAAGTAGCTCCTTACTTATTCAGTACTTCTTGTTATTACTCTGGTTGTACATCACATGGCTATGCAAAAAAAAGCTTAAAAGTGAAAGAACAATCTGNTACTCTGGTTGTACATCACATGGCTATGCAAAAAAAAGCTTAAAAGTGAAAGAACAATCTGCATGTTAGACACACAAAACCATTTCTATACCAATTTGATGCTTTTATTGTAACAGTGATGGTTTGGTTTTAAATTGTCATAAATTCAGCTTGGAAACTTTTCAGTAGGCTCACCCGGTCTCACAGCCTANAGTGATGGTTTGGTTTTAAATTGTCATAAATTCAGCTTGGAAACTTTTCAGTAGGCTCACCCGGTCTCACAGCCTAACTACCGGGACATGGTACCTTGACAGCAAAAACCATGTGGGCATTGCAAGAGATCTATGTTGGATTAAATATATAAAAGTATTTACAGAACTGTAATTGTTTTCAGAGTTGATTGCATGGTTCCACAATAAGACCCAATAGATGTATCCAAATGTGTGTGCAAATACCAGCATCAGTCCATAGTTGCACCCATCAAGTGAATTGCTATGGTCAAATTCAAAATGGATAGCCAAAATTGATGCACATTTGTTNTGCACCCATCAAGTGAATTGCTATGGTCAAATTCAAAATGGATAGCCAAAATTGATGCACATTTGTTTCCTCATTGACAATTAACAAAATTGATGCACATTTGTTTCCTCATAATTTTAGCATAAATGTATTATGGTTCAAAAATATGCGAAGCTTGGAATTTGATGTAAAAAGAATAACAGAGGGTGTGTGTACCAATGCACTATATATCTATATCAGATTTTTTTTCTCAATTATCTGGTTGTCATTCAATCCTTTTTTTATATATATATAAAACAAATTAGGCATTTAGTAATAGAAAAAAATTTAAAATTTCTGAGATAAATGGCGATTTGAAAACTGCAAAACACCAAACAGCATTTGTAATCCAAAGATACCGCTGCTTTCTCGCAAATAAAAATAAGAGTAAAAGACAGACTGTTGTGTTGTTTTAGGGCGTGGCACTGCCTGCTCTTCACTGCCTCATGTCCAAGTGGTTCCCACCTGGAGAACGAGCCCTCCTCTCCAGCATTCTATTCTCTGGTACAGTACTACCACTGCACGTTTTCTTTTCTTGTACTTGGTCATTGCGTGTGAGAAATACACTTTTCAGGAGAAAGATAACGGTTAGTTTGCTAATGGTACTACAGAGTTTGCTGACATGTTAAATATTTAGGAACGAGGCAGTTAGGTGGAAAGAACATAAAGACGAATGAATTGACAATGCATAAATAATGAAAAATTGACAGGGAAGCCAGCTGTATTTATAATTCTAATACTGTAGTTTGATTAATATTACTGCACGTCATCAAATCGGATTACATGTCGTAGGCCAACTTAATGTGGATTGGAGAGGTCTGGGCAGTGAGGGTGAAGCAAGGTGAGTATGGGGCAGCATTAGAATGCAAGGGCGGGGAAAATGGGAGATTCCAGAGAATACACGCTAACCAGCAGCATTGTCCAGCATGATTCTCAGTGCAAAAATCTGGAAGCCACCCTGGTTCGCCTTGGTGGGAGGCGAGCACTCTAGCCACTGCGGCCCNAGAGAGGTCTGGGCAGTGAGGGTGAAGCAAGGTGAGTATGGGGCAGCATTAGAATGCAAGGGTGGGGAAAATGGGAGATTCCAGAGAATACACGCTAACCAGCAGCATTGTCCAGCATGATTCTCAGTGCAAAAATCTGGAAGCCACCCTGGTTCGCCTTGGTGGGAGGCGAGCACTCTAGCCACTGCGGCCCCGTAAATTTCATTAAATATACTGAAAAAAACAAGTTATAAAAGCAGAACATGTGGAAAAGGACATACGATGACTGAATGATGATGCATAAATAATGGAAGACTGACAGGAAAGGCACCTGGTGTTACAATTTTTATATTGTAGTTTAGTTAGAATCATCGCCCATCATCAAATGGTGATAATGCACCATACATCAGTCTGCAAAACTTGGCACATGTAGATATTTATTTCTTTTTTATCTGTAATTAAATTTTTTATCAGTGTATTTGTTACTCAGGCAACATAATTTATGGAAATGTTTTGGTGCCGATAAAAAAAAGTACTATTATAATAAAATTTTTGAAAACAAGTAAATATAAAATTTTTCAACAAGGACTGGCTTAATATAAATCACTTGACAGGTTAAGAAAAACTCCTGATATAGATGTAATTGATAAGCAACTGACAGTTACAGTTTGCATTTGTTGCATGCTGTTCTTACCNCAACTGACAGTTAAAGTTTGCATTTGTTGCATGCTGTTCTTACCTTGAGAATACATGTACAGTGGATTGTTTCTGCTGTCTGTGATTTGGCAGAATTTAGTGCTGGTGATGGTATAGAGATGCAGGCTACTCTTGGAGGACACACGGCTGGCNGATGCAACAGATCCTGGAAGTGTGTGGTGTATGTATGTTGCAGCCATCTTTGTGGGTAGCCTGGTTGCCATGGGATTGTCGGGAGTGCTCATAACATGGTCTGGCTGGCCCCTAGTCTACTACTTCTTTGGCTCCATAACGCTAGTATGGTCTCTCCTCTGGATGCTGCTTGCATTCAACTCCCCTCGTGTCCACCCAAGAATCACACCAGAGGAGAGGGACTACATCCACAGAGAGCTGGGTGTTATCAAACAAGAATCCTCGGTTAGTTCTTCATTAAGTCCATACCGCAGCAACATGTCGTGGACTTACCACATCTTTCAGCATGCATGCTAATATCACAAGGTCTTTGATAATCACATTATTGATAGTGAAATGTTATTACATCACAGACTGATTATATATCATTATGATTGAAATTCAGTTCTGGGATGACGTACTGGACATTCCTATTCCCACTACTTAGCAACTGCTTAAGGGCACCGCCTATATGGCGATTGACTTGCGTTACGGTGTGTTTGAAATCGGTGTTTTTTTACGGAACCACTAAACGTGTTCCCATTATACAGATGCACGAGAAGAAAAAACACTTCAGACGAGGTATGAATAATACTTTCAATAAATAATTTGCATTATAAATGCTATTTACGAGTTCTCCAACATAGCTAAAAACAGCTTTTTCACTCTCCTGCATCTCATAATATACTGGTCGAAAACATACAAAACTACTATAGGGACCTGCACTGAACTTTGCTTCAGACATTCCAGCAATAAAATAATAGGTACACGCAGCACGACGGAAACACTGAATGCTAATTGAGTGCCTTGTGTGCAGGAGTAATGGGGCACTAGGCATGCGTATCAGTTTCGCCTTTATCTGTCTCTTGTTTCCGAGCCTCAAATGCGTTTGAAAGCTCCAAGTAGGTGGTGCCCTTAAGTCTCATCTGCAGCGAAATTATTTAGATGAAGCAAGTTGCTCAGAGAAGCAGGAATGGGGAAGGTATCGGCTATGGCTTGTGGTAAACAACCATCCCAGCATTCACCTGGAGCAATTTTGGGAAACCAGGATGGCCAGACGGAGATTCAAACCCAGGTCTTCCTGAATGTGAGTCCGAAGATTTACTGCTGCACCACCTCACTTGGTTACGTAGCACAAGTGCAGGGAACAACATGTACTCATTTTTACATTTACCTCTTAAATATAAACAGTTAATTTAATAAGTGTCTCTTGAAGTCACTGCTTAGCAGATATGGATTTTATTTTTCTTCCCAGACACCTCACAAAGTTCCTTGGCTCAAGATTTTGACTTCGATCCCAGTGTGGGCAGCCATGCTGGTACACTTTGGAGTGACGTGGGTTCTCAACTTCTTTCTGCTGCTCATCCCACAGTACAGCAAGCACATCCTGCATTTCGGCATCCAGACCGTGAGTCATCCCCGTTATCCTTTATAGTATACTTAGTACAAAATACATACTGAATTATTTCACAAACTGTTTAAGATGTAACAAAGATATGAACGACATTAATATGTGGTTGTGAATTGTTCGGTTCAGGTAGAAATGAGTGTTTTAACCTGGTCAGCCTATTCTCGTCCTGTTTCAAACATGTCACAGCTAACTAAGAAGTTAACTTTTGCTACATTTTGTCAGCAAATGAGCATCTGCACATTACAAAAACAGTAATGTGTGTCATGTAGGTATTTTCTTACATAGCCAAACTTTTAAAACTGACGAGTGAAGAGTAACGGGGATAGGAATTGTGCTGTATTCACACCCTGAGAAGTATCCGATGGACAGTCCCGCCGTATAAAAACTTCCGGGGAAGAACCGAATTCTAGAAAAACAGGGAAAGTCCCGAGAAATAGCTGATGCAGCCCTCTGCGAAGGATACAGGGTAACCCCCGCTGAGATTAATGCCATCACAGCTGCCAGAAACCCCCAAGACGCTTGCCACACTCCTCCCTCCACCCATAGTTTGAGCGTGCGAGCCGCTGAGGACACTAAATCCTATACAAAAAACCGTGCGAGGGACGCCAGGGAAGTCCCTGTTTCTGTCGACACAATCTGCTGACAGCCAATTTGAATATATCGAGAGATGGGTTAAATTCGGGAGCAGCCAAAGTTCGTAGTCATTCAGTCGCGAGCGGTCAGGCAGTGATCGTCGGGCAGTTGTGATCATTCNTGGGTTAAATTCGGGAGCAGCCAAAGTTCGTAGTCATTCAGTCGCGAGCGGTCAGGCAGTGATCGTCGGGCAGTTGTGATCATTCAGTTGTCATCAGTCGTGAGCAGTCAGTCGTGGACTGAGAAGGCAGTTAGGCGAGACGTAGTCGTATCAAAGGGCCGGAGTTCGGGACCGNCGTGAGCAGTCAGTCGTGGACTGAGAAGGCAGTTAGGCGAGACGTAGTCGTATCAAAGGGCCGGAGTTCGGGACCGGCCCAGGCAGTCAGTTGTTCACAGTCAATTGTTCGGGAGCAATTATCGCCAGCCGAGACGGGAGTTGTTCGGCAGTNCGTGAGCAGTCAGTCGTGGACTGAGAAGGCAGTTAGGCGAGACGTAGTCGTATCAAAGGGCCGGAGTTCGGGACCAGCCCAGGCAGTCAGTTGTTCACAGTCAATTGTTCGGGAGCAATTATCGCCAGCCGAGACGGGAGTTGTTCGGCAGTACAGCCGCGAGACGAGATGGATGCAACCGAAACGGGAGAAACCGAAACGGGAGTAAACAATCGTGTGACGAGAACAGTGCCGAGAATATGAGTAAATTCGTGAGACAAACCCAGTAAAAGTACCAAGAGCTTATGAGTTCATTTCCGAAAACGTAGTGGCAGTTTCAGCGGTTAGGAATGCAGACAGAAACGCGATAGCCGGAAGAAGGCCGAGGAGGAAGCACTCTCCAATCAGGAATGCCAGCCGGGATCGCAGGGAAAGTAGAAATCACGGGAGAACCCTAATCCCGGACTTCAGAGAGAGATCGTCAAAACCGCAGGAAAAAGCCAACTTAGTACAGCACGTCATTGAGATGAGAGCCAGTCCGAGGGCCCAAACCAGGGCCACCCAACTCACCATGCCTCAGCTACCAACAAAGACAACTCACCAAAAGCCGCAGTCACGGATAAGTAGATAAACGTCTCCCTTCAACAACCTTCCCCGACGCATAGTATTCAGCCCACCAGCCCGTCAGGCAAACGACTTGCAGGGGGGCTCAGTCTCGCCAGTGTGTGTAATAACTATGTGACCTTCTGATCAATAAAATACTACTGTGTTAAATAACGGAGAATACGAGTATTTGTTAACCCCTAAAGCAACAACCACAGGTGTCCTTAGTCTACACCTAAATAATTTAACTATATGAACTACTGGCCAACAACCTGTATAACTCAGGTGGCCGAGTAGCGACAAAACTAATTTTTAAAAAATGCATTAATACAGTAAATGTGTAACATGTGTATCGTG
Source organism: Clitarchus hookeri (assembly GCA_002778355.1). NCBI lineage: Eukaryota > Metazoa > Arthropoda > Insecta > Phasmatodea > Phasmatidae > Clitarchus > Clitarchus hookeri. The sequence goes on from NQII01002691.1 coordinate 182,384, forward strand.
CAGACATGNTACTACTGTGTTAAATAACGGAGAATACGAGTATTTGTTAACCCCTAAAGCAACAACCACAGGTGTCCTTAGTCTACACCTAAATAATTTAACTATATGAACTACTGGCCAANGTTAACCCCTAAAGCAACAACCACAGGTGTCCTTAGTCTACACCTAAATAATTTAACTATATGAACTACTGGCCAACATCCTGTATAACTCAGGTGACCGAGTAGCGACAAAACTAATTTTTAAAAAATGCATTAATACAGTAAATGTGTAACATGTGTATCGTGCAGACATGTATAGACTTTTCAAAGTCACTGATCTGCCACACCAGACGTTGCATGGTACGTGGTGACAGTAATTTTTCATATACACAACTTCTTTTATCTAACGTGACTTATCTTTGGTTGTGATGTTATGAAGATGTTATGTTATACAGAACTCAAAAGAAAAATGCTGGTCTCTGTAGAACAGTTAGTTAAAACACCAACCGTGAATTCCAGGTATGAATGTTTGCACTGTCTTTAGGCATAAGTTCAGATTAAGTTTAACCTGCAAGCCATTCTGTCATTTGCATACCAGCATAAAGAGAATACTAAAAACCCGAAATTAAATTTAAAAAATACTTTAATTAAACTTTTATGATATCCAGCCCCACGTGGTGAAGAAATAACATTATATAGCCTCATGTGGTGAAGCAATGACATTAAATAGAGGGGGCGAGACCAGACACCATAACGGCACCCATAACTCGGTTGTCCCAACTGATGCCGCAATGCAAGTTTCAGCACATTTTGAGTCCTATCACAGATAATAAGCCAGACGCATGTGGCATCATAACGCATATGGCATCATAACGTCAGCCTTTGTGCAATTCGAGCTGTACTTCAGATAACCAGTTTGCCACCAATAGCAGTGCAATGCTATGCTCATGGCAAAAGTGTAGTTTGTAGAGCACAAATAAATCACAGTTGATTTTCAGTCATTGTTCTAGCACAGTTCAGTTAACTGTAGTTTTTATCTTGGAGATTGTGTAATGAGTAGATAAGATTGAAACAAAACATTGAGTGTATCAGGAAAGGTAGCAAAATAATTAGGTACTTTATTACAAACAATGACGGAGAGCTGCAGTGTTTGGTCTGACCAGAAATCACTAAATGCATAAATATATTTTTTTTAACACGGCATCTGTTGGCTACAAAATGTTAACGTTCATCATAAATACTGCTTACAAGACTCTTCATTAACAATATCTCGTAATTTTGATACTGCCTTACCTACGAACTGGGTCTTGCTGATAATCTACATTTTAAACATAATTAGTACCTGTACAGTTTCAGACTATGCAGACATGCATACATACCGACTTGTTTCAGAATGGTTTTTACTCAGCAGTCCCATATATGGCCAACTGTGTGGGCTGTGTACTGAGTGGGGCCCTCTCCCAGTGGCTGCGTCATCGGCAGTACATCTCTCAATTGACAGCGTACCGGCTGTTCAATGGCATAGGTAACGCTGTCTGCATTACAAGTGACTTTCTTATGTCCGCTACAGCAACACATTACACAAAGAACGTACGATGGTAAGCAACCAATCTCGTTAAAATTCGCTCACCGTGTGACATGCCACCCTCCTGGGTTCTCAAACATGAACGCTCATTTCAATCATGATGTGGAAGCATGTAAACTTGCTGATTACAGGCGTTAAATAGTAAACAATGCGTGAATTTGAATATGTGCTCTGAATAACACCACGCACAGTTGCGAAACAGGTATAGTCATGGAGAAGAATTTGTCTCTAGTTCACATGGCTAGAATTAAACCTGCATTTTTCTGTATGTGAGAGGGGTACACTGCANTCATTTTTCTGTATGTGAGTGGGGTACACTGCAAAAACACAACGAATATTCATGCAAACAATGAATAATACTTGTTTTCACGAGTTTGGCATGCTTTGTAAACATACGTCAACTTCAGATAGTACTTTTGTTCCTACAAGCTGTTCACGGTAAACTGAGCGCTTTTGAAAGTTGCGCTCGAAATCTACTTGTATGCACTTGATTACATATTTTTCATCCACAAGTAAACTTAACATTGCCATCTGCTTGTATGCTCATTATGTATTCTTCTGCCATATGTCAAATTAACATTGTCATGAGCCTGATCACTTTATCCATGCATCAGTCAGTTGAAACTGTAAAATTATTAGAAACTTAAATATTTTATAAATTTGTTATTTCCTACTTTAACATAAATTTAAAAAAAACAGATAGTGAAAGAAAATTTTAGTATTCACAAATGTTTACTAAATACTTTTATTTCAACGTTAACATATGGAGCTACTTCCCCTCCATTGCTGCCAACTTTACTGGGTGCAATGCCAGTCAGTGTGTCCATTAAAATATATGTATGTTGGGGCAGTAACATAATCAAAGGTTGATTTCAAAAGTGCTCAATTAACAGTGAACAGACTATACGAGGAATGTTGGCATGATGTACATGATGCTGGTGTTGGCAGCAATGGTGGGGCCAGCAGTCTGCATGATAGCCATCACGATGCTAGGCTGCAACACGACAACCATCGTGGTGATGCTGGGGTTGACGATGGGGCTGCGCGGGGCCTTCTATGGGGGCAGCTACCTCAACCACATGGACCTGGCAATCAGATATACGGGAAGCATCGCAGGCATTAGCCACACCTTCATCAACCTCACTGGCATACTGGTGCCCATTGTCGCCGGCTGGGTCTTTGGTGAAAAGGTGCCTTGCTACCTTAGAAACTACTTTGCAGACATACCCTTGCATAAACAACTACTGAAATCTTGTTAATAAAAACCTCTTTAAAGTGCTGATTAATATGAAACTGTCTTCTTTCCCTACGGGATGAGATGGGAAATTTAATGTTAACTTAGTAAAAACTCAGTAAAAATATATTTGTTTAATGCAATGCCAAATTTACTGGTAAAACATATCATTCAGGTGAGAGGAACATTTGTGTTTTAAGGAGATAAGCCTGAACTGGATTTCAATTGTTGTTGATACATCTTTTGGTATCTAGTTATCACAATCACCTGTTAATACGTATCTCATTGTTAAAAACAGCAAAAATTTAGGTTCCTTGAGGTTTGTCTTAGAGGTTTCACTGTAAATTTATTAGAAAATGTCAAATGTGTCTCAATTGGGAAAGAGTAAGGAATGCAAAACAGAAGACAGTAGTGATATTATTAAGTGTTTTCTTAGAAAGCAGCTTTATACAGTCAAATGAATAAATTACAGTCTAACATAAAATATCACCGAAAATTCAAGCCAACCTAAACAGTCATTTGGCATACATCAATAAATGCCTTCTCCAGTGGGTAATTGAAATCACTCCATTATGTTGGATGGGAAGATAGAAATAAAGAAGCAATTATTAATGGATTTCTGCAAGAGAAATGGTACAAGAAAACCAAAGCCACAAGATAACCTGGTACAATAGTGGTTAGAGGATCAATTAAGTAGTGGACTACATGATCTACAACCGGGAATTGAAGGGGAAAGTGACAGACATCAAGGTTATACCATCAGATGCTCTAGAAAATGCCAAGAAACTCGTAGCAATGAATATTACAACATGAACGGAAAGAAAAAAGACAGTAATGTATGAAGAAAAATAAGTGTTGAAAGAAAGGAGAACATGGAGCAGCACAAGGAAACAGCAAGGAGCAAGAGACACTTAGATGAAGCAAAGACAGGTGAGGATGNAAGGAGAACATGGAGCAGCACAAGGAAACAGCAAGGAGCAAGAGACACTTAGATGAAGCAAAGACAGGTGAGGATGAATGGCATTGGTAGAAGCTACTGAAGCAGTTTGCGGAAGAATCGGAAAACCAGAGAAGTGGAAGGAGATACCATGNGAATGGCATTGGTAGAAGCTACTGAAGCAGTTTGCGGAAGAATCGGAAAACCAGAGAAGTGGAAGGAGATACCATGGTGGAATGACGGGGTAAAAGTAGCAGTAAATAGGAAGACTGTTCGGAAATACTACAAAAAGTTTGTCTCTTGTCTAGTCTTGTCGGAGAAGCATTATGAAAGAAAGAAAAAGTACGGGAAGAAGTGGAAATGGATGGAAAAGTGGACACAAATGATGGAAGAAGATAGCGAAGATAACAAAAAAGTATTGTATGAAATTATTAAAAATTAAAAGGAGAGTGTACAGGAGGATTTCATAATGAAGATAAAAATGGAAATGAAGTTCATGGGAAAGAATCAGCTCAAAGTAAAGAGGAAGGAAATTCTGAGGACTTGTTAAATCCATCTGGTATAACGGAAGAGAGGGTAGAATAATAGGTTAGTCAGGAACCAAGAAACAGAAAGAGACCTCGATGTGCCGTTCAGGCAGGCTTTAGACCATGTGCAGCCTTTGCCCCCGGTGCTACCCCTAGGCTACTGTAACACCGAGCAGCATCACATATTAAATCCTCTGCTGCTGGAAGGACGTATACTTGAGCCACTATATTTGTTTGCCGTCTGACCAACACCCCACCCGCCTTATCCATGCTGCCTGGAAGTGGGTGGACCTACCCCTCAATGGAGAACAAGCAGCCCAGCAGTTACCAAAGGCACATCTCTGCTGTACATAGGGGTGGTTACCCTCTCCAGCCAGCCATTTCTTTCTACCCCTTACTTGCTACACACTCAGGATGGTAGAAATATTGCTACACGCGCTCAAATCTGGGCAGTTCATTGGAGACTCGTCCTCCAGCCTGAACTCTATGCTTATCATGTTAGTTGTTCCTACATAATTTGCGAAAGCTTACAAACATCCAGTTCCAGCCTAACATGCTCACGCAGTTTAAACTTGTGTTTTTTTCAACACATCTTACTGCTCTTGCGTAGAGCTATCAGCAGAGTTTCGAACTGTCGCCTCGAGTGGCACGTCCATGCCAGAATTTCATTCAAGTGTCTCTCTCGAACGAGCTTTGCTCAAACCATTGCTGTAAGACACTTTGCAAACCTGACCCTTGTCCTTCAGACACTAGTTGAGCACAGGTCGGAGATATTTGTTTCGCAGTCGCCTTTAGACAGTAAAAACAACTATCTGCTATGCTTACTTTGATTTACAAGTCATTTGTTTATCATTTCACTACCTTCTTCCTCCTTAACCTGCTGTGTCTCTTTCTGCATTCACACGTCTGGCTGATGAGAAACAATTTCCACTGGATATACCCTCTGAAAGACACACTCATCTTTTGTTAGAGTTTGGTATTCTGGTTGCTGACAGGTAATGCCACCCCTCTGGTTATCACCTAGCAAGGGGAGGTAAATTCGTTACAGGATCTATATTCTTGAGGAGAACAAACACTCAAAAGTCTCCATGGGACTTAAGAGCTGGCTACGCTGCTCATCTAAGAACTATCATGGCCTCAGTGGCCAATGTTTAGAATCCGAAAGAAAATTGGGCTCTGTAGCGGTTACGTCACTCACTCAACTATCGCAGAGAAGGAACACGGGGCCCTCTCCCCGAGTCACTATCGGGTTAAGCATCTACAGTTGAGAGGTTTATTTCCCAGCTGGTCATGCCACTAAGACACATCGCTCCTCTGTAGGATCAAATATGGTGCATCCCATGGCACCGCCACCAGAAAGAGTTACTTCCTTCCTGGGTGGTTCACACTATCAATTTCTATCCCTGCGCTGTCTAGAATAACTGATGATTTATTTACATAGATATGGCAACCCCACTAAATCTATTAGTAGTAGAGATAAGCGAGTGTCTGCAATATCGAGAAATAATCAAAATGAAAAAATTCTCAATTTCATTTCAAGACAATTAAAAAATCTCGGAAACCTACGAAATTTTATATTCATTAGTAGCGTCTTGGCGACAGCTGATTGTTCAAGTTAGTTGTTAATATTAATGGACATTTTTACTAGCACGTACATAATTTGGCAATAATATGCCCAAATCAAAAATCACTTCAAATTGGGTAATCATAGTTCTAGATGCAACACACGCATGTAAAACATTAAATATTTCTTTTGCATAACAAAGTGTAAATAAACACATTCCAAAGATTATACAAGCAGTAAAACATGTGGCACTTTGAAATAAACTACAGTAGTTTGACAACAAACCGCCTCAACGATCTAATAACAACAGTGCAAAATGAACACTCACACCTGGAATGTGTACTGTATTCTATGACAGCAGCACTGCACGTTTGTTTACAATGACAGTAGTGCATAAAATCGGACCCCTCAGTGGTTACCCCCACATGCTCCCACAATGTTGGTTTTGCCTGGGGAAATACCTTCACTGAGACTGTCCAACCAAACCACCCCCTTGCTGGATGGCAAGGGATGATGGAGACAAGACAAGCCAGAACGAGAGAGAGGCAATGCAAACAAAATGAGGAACACCCCTCGCCGATGGGAAACGAGACTGGGGTGAGAAGCGGGTCACCACTGCCGGTCTTGTAAGGCCCAGTGTCGCCCTTCAAACGCTTACTAAGCAGCCCTATCCTCCAGATGTCCCCCAAATGGAGGTCAACATAAATGATCAAATAGCAGAAGCAGTCTTGGACACGGCTGCCAAGGGTAACCACATGAGCGCTCTCCTCCCATGCCAATGAGCGCACCTAAAGCCAGAGGGCTGATGGATTTAAATGACTCAGCCCAACCTTCTACTCCTTGTGGGAGGGAAGAAAATGCTGTCTGTACGAATTCATAGTAAAACCATGTATGCTGAATTCTTGTTAGCCCCTCAGATAGGCGAGGTAGTAATCCTGGGGCAACCATGGCTTCACTAACAGCAGTCTATTCTTGATTACGGGCAAAGGTGAATTTATACAGGAGATGGCAAACGAATGACCATTAACTGGGAGCTTAGTAAGGAATAGACAGTTCCCTCTCCGCTAGCGGAAGCAATCAGTCCTAAGTCGAGTCTTCATCAATTCCGCCCATTGAAGAGGGGACAAAAGACGAAGAGGATTGGGAACAGATGACCCTCCCTCCCTATTTCACAGCCACAAAGTCCAGAAGCCGTTATCAGTCTCCAACAACTGCAGGTCAGTAAGTCCTGGCTGAGTCAATACCAGCAAAGAGACCCGCAGGTTGAACAACTATGCTCACAAGGGCCTTACCAGCTGCGGCCGCGTCACTGGATCCAGCCACGACCACCTGTTGCATCTGACGGCGTGATGGGTCACCTGTGGTACTGCGGGGTCAAGTGATCACTGAAGAGGGGGGTTTGACGTGAACCATACATCCACGTGTGCTCTCGTGACCACTTGCACTCCACAGTCACTTACACTACCTAACTTACACCGGGCCGAAGTGAACACTCAGCCGCAAGTATGTCAGTTTGGGTCGGCAAGAACGGAACACGCCCATTTCATCGTCATGTACTACGTGACTCAAGTGACCGTCTTGCTTTACTTACCTCAAGAGGTAACTCTTGGAGGAAAATAACAAGCAGTCCAACACAGTGTCCCCCCGAAAGCCACAGCCATCAGGTGCCGTAGCAATTGGAGGGAATGTCTGTGCAGCTCGCACCGCGATGCCTGGCGTCCTTACTACCTGTGTGACGTCAACCGGTCTGCTGGCTGGGATATCAGTGCTACGTGATCTCAAGTGCGGTTAAACAGTAGGGAATAAAATCCTTAAGCAATACAAAGTGTAGGAAATGCTGTAGCCAAATAAATTGAATTAATTTTGTTATTAAAACCTCAAACGAGCATGGCTACCCACACACTTCTTTTCAGGGATGCACTCGTCCAGTCAACCCAAGCTGCAAAACCCTTGGACTCGCCCATCGGTGAAACTAACTGCAAACTGAAATGTATTTTCAGTTTACCGTTATTCCAGTCATTTAGAGTATGTTAATAATGTTCCATGTTTAAAAGGGTAATTATGCCTTTTCTTCACAGCAGACTGCCTATCAAGGCCTTACAGTTTTACTTCATGTTTCTAGTGCGGTGACATCCCCCATGACATCACAGTCACAAACATAATTAGTCATGGGGGTGTCATCAACATGCTCACCATGAAATTGTATTTTGTGGCATACGCATTAAGAAGGTTCATGTTATTTTTCACGTAATTTTTGCCGCAGTCTTCGGCTACCATTAGCGGAAACCAACGTCATGATTTTAGTCTGACTTCAGCACTTGGCCCAGCCGTCAGCATGGGAGTTTCGCTCCAAGCGAATTCCCTCAGCACTTTCATTTTAGGCTGCAATCACTTTCATTCAATAGTATTTTCATGTAACTGGAACCTTTTGCTTAATTTATGCAGAGGGGACGAGCATCTGTCTTCCTGTCATCTTTAACAGGACTTAACGTTTACCACGTAACTGCACCTAATTTTCATGGCTTAGGCCCTTATTAAACAGCAATGGTCAAAGGCAGACCACAGTGCCGGGTCCTCAAACTTATCATCTATCAGCGTAAGTGCATATGTATCCAAGAAGAAAGCTAACGTCTTAAATAACCACGAGTGTTNCTATCAGCGTAAGTGCATATGTATCCAAGAAGAAAGCTAACGTCTTAAATAACCACGAGTGTTTTATTTACTTTACCTACCCCATGGTGTATTTCAGGCGCTGCATCCTATTGTAGCAGTAACAAGTGTAAATAAAGCAGCGTATAATCTACTTTTCTCTGTTTTGCATCCTTCTGNTTTTCATGGCTTAGGCCCTTATTAAACAGCAATGGTCAAAGGCAGACCACAGTGCCGGGTCCTCAAACTTATCATATATCAGCGTAAGTGCATATGTATCCAAGCAGAAAGCAAACGTCTTGAGTAACCACGAGTGTTTTATTTACTTTACCTACCCCATGGGGTATTTCAGGCACTGCATCCTATTGTAGCAGTAACAAGTGTAAATAAAGCAGCGTATAATCTACTTTTCTCTGTTTTGCATCCTTCTGNCTGCATCCTATTGTAGCAGTAACAAGTGTAAATAAAGCAGCGTATAATCTACTTTTCTCTGTTTTGCATCCTTCTGCTATAACTTAAAATAAACGTAGCCATGGACCTGAGTACTTTATTTGTGTGCCATCCAAGTGAAACCATGGAATTGTTAGGCATGTATGTAAATATGTTACAAACATGCAAATTCATACTCTAAATTGTATAAAAAAAGAAACACTATCGTCTGTGGCAACACATTTGTACATTACACTTGTTTGACGTGTTCAGAATTCTTGTTCAAAATATTTATTGCTGCAATTTTTACCAGGAGTGTGAATATAGGCTATTCACGGTAAAGTGAGCACTTTTGAAAGTCCTCTCATTTGGTTTTTATCCATTATTTACATAAAATAAAATCCGTTACATGTTAATTTCTGAGTGTGATGGAATTTGCACACTGTGTGTATTACTTATCTGGCAATATTTATTTAAAAAGGTGGATAAAGGATAAAAAAAAATTGGCTGAAAGAAAAAAAGTAACTAGGGCCTCAAAAGAGATCACTTTACCGTGAACAGCAGACATCAGTGTGTACCGTACCATATACATGGGGCCACCTGTTTTTCGTGAAATGATTCCAGGNCAAGGGTAACCACATGAGCGCTCTCCTCCCATGCCAATGAGCGCACCTAAAGCCAGAGGGCTGATGGATTTAAATGACTCAGCCCAACCTTCTACTCCTTGTGGGAGGGAAGAAAATGCTGTCTGTACGAATTCATAGTAAAACCATGTATGCTGNCAGCCCAACCTTCTACTCCTTGTGGGAGGGAAGAAAATGCTGTCTGTACGAATTCATAGTAAAACCATGTATGCTGAATTCTTGTTAGCCCCTCAGATAGGCGAGGTAGTAATCCTGGGGCAACCATGGCTTCACTAACAGCAGTCTATTCTTGATTACGGGCAAAGGTGAATTTATACAGGAGATGGCAAACGAATGACCATTAACTGGGAGCTTAGTAAGGAATAGACAGTTCCCTCTCCGCTAGCGGAAGCAATCAGTCCTAAGTCGAGTCTTCATCAATTCCGCCCATTGAAGAGGGGACAAAAGACGAAGAGGATTGGGAACAGATGACCCTCCCTCCCTATTTCACAGCCACAAAGTCCAGAAGCCGTTANAAGAGGATTGGGAACAGATGACCCTCCCTCCCTATTTCACAGCCACAAAGTCCAGAAGCCGTTATCAGTCTCCAACAACTGCAGGTCAGTAAGTCCTGGCTGAGTCAATACCAGCAAAGAGACCCGCAGGTTGAACAACTATGCTCACAAGGGCCTTACCAGCTGCGGCCGCGTCACTGGATCCAGCCACGACCACCTGTTGCATCTGACGGCGTGATGGGTCACCTGTGGTACTGCGGGGTCAAGTGATCACTGAAGAGGGGGGTTTGACGTGAACCATACATCCACGTGTGCTCTCGTGACCACTTGCACTCCACAGTCACTTACACTACCTAACTTACACCGGGCCGAAGTGAACACTCAGCCGCAAGTATGTCAGTTTGGGTCGGCAAGAACGGAACACGCCCATTTCATCGTCATGTACTACGTGACTCAAGTGACCGTCTTGCTTTACTTACCTCAAGAGGTAACTCTTGGAGGAAAATAACAAGCAGTTCAACACAGTGTCCCCTTGAAAGCCACAGCCATCAGGTGCCGCAGCAATTGGAGGGAACGTCTGTGCAGCTCGCACCGCGATGCCTGGCGTCCTTACTACCTGTGTGACGTCAACCGGTCTGCTGGCTGGGATATCAGTGCTACGTGATCTCAAGTGCGGTTAAACAGTGGGGAATAAAATCCTTAAGCAATACAAAGTGTAGGAAATGCTGTAGCCAAATAAATTGAATTAATTTTGTTATTAAAACCTCAAACGAGCATGGCTACCCACACACTTCTTTTCAGGGATGCACTCGTCCAGTCAACCCAAGCTGCAAAACCCTTGGACTCGCCCATCGGTGAAACTAACTGCAAACTGAAATGTATTTTCAGTTTACCTTTATTCCAGTCATTTTTGGTATGTTAATAATGTTCCATGTTTAAAAGGGTAATTATGCCTTTTCTTCACAGCAGACTGCCTATCAAGGCCTTACAGTTTTACTTCATGTTTCTAGTGCGGTGACATCCCCCATGACATCACAGTCACAAACATAATTAGTCATGGGGGTGTCATCAACATGCTCACCATGAAATTGTATTTTGTGGCATACTAATTAGCATTAAGAGGGTTCATGTTATTTTTCACATAATTTTTGCGCCGTCTTCGGCTACCATTAGTGGAAACCAACGCCATGATTTTAGTCTGACTTCAGCACTCGGCCCAGCCGTCAGCATGGGAGTTTCGCTCCACGCGAATCCCCTCAGCACTTTCATTTTAGGCTGCAATCACTTTAATTCAATAGTATTTTCATGTAACTGGAACCTTTTGCTTAATTTATGCAGAGGGGATGAGCATCTGTCTTCCTGTCATCTTTAACAGGACTTAACGTTTACCACGTAACTGCACCTAATTTTCATGGCTTAGGCCCTTATTAAACAGCAATGGTCAAAGGCAGACCACAGTGCCGGGTCCTCAAACTTATCATATATCAGCGTAAGTGCATATGTATCCAAGCAGAAAGCAAACGTCTTGAGTAACCACGAGTGTTTTATTTACTTTACCTACCCCATGGGGTATTTCAGGCACTGCATCCTATTGTAGCAGTAACAAGTGTAAATAAAGCAGCGTATAATCTACTTTTCTCTGTTTTGCATCCTTCTGCTATAACTTAAAATAAACGTAGCCATGGACCTGAGTACTTTATTTGTGTGCCATCCAAGTGAAACCATGGAATTGTTAGGCATGTATGTAAATATGTTACAAACATGCAAATTCATACTCTAAATTGTATAAAAAAAGAAACACTATCGTCTGTGGCAACACATTTGTACATTACACTTGTTTGACGTCAAGTCTTAAGAACAAGTTTTATAAATTTGCTGCAATTTTTACCAGGAGTGTGAATATAGGCTATTCACGGTAAATTGAGCACTTTTGAAAGTCCTCTCATTTGAAAAAATAGGTAATAAATGTATTTTATTTTAGCATTACATGTTAATTTCTGAGTGTGATGGAATTTGCACACTGTGTGTATTACTTATCTGGCAATATTTATTTAAAAAGGTGGATAAAGGATAAAAAAAAATGGCTGAAAGAAAAAANTGTTACATGTTAATTTCTGAGTGTGATGGAATTTGCACACTGTGTGTATTATTTATCTGGCAATATTTATTTAAAAAGGTGGATAAAGGATAAAAAAAATGGCTGAAAGAAAAAAGTAACTAGGGCCTCAAAAGAGATCACTTTACCGTGAACAGCCGACATCAGTGTGTACCGTACCATATACATGGGGCCACCTGTTTTTCGTGAAATGATTCCAGGACTAGTTGTACTCCAAAACACGTAAGTTCAGAACCAATATCATGGTTGGACGGTTTTAACCTGCACGTGTCTTAAGTGTCTGCCAGCAAATCAAGGACGTTCAGTGTCAGGGTAACGTAATTCTGATTGGCCCAGTCGAGTAGGAAATGTTTTCTCACACAGAGATGCAGCCACTGCCCAAAGGAAATTTTCAAACTTGCACGTAAGAAGTTGAAGTCTGGCTCGAGCATAAATCTTTTCACGAAAAACAGGTGGCTCCACATATACATAATTATTAGCAGTGATATTTTTCAAAGGTTCGTTACAAAACTTCAAAAGTGCTCACTTTACAGTGAACAGCTTTTAAGAGTAAATTGCTAATGTTGCAGCAAACACTTACACAATGGAAGATTCTGTTCTACGTGGCTACGGCAATGCTAGTGATTCCCTATATCCTCTTTGTGATATTCGGGTNACACAATGGAAGATTCTGTTCTACGTGGCTACGGCAATGCTAGTGATTCCCTATATCCTCTTTGTGATATTCGGGTCAGTGGATGAGCAGCCGTGGAACAGACAGCGCGAGGAGGTAGTCAGCAGCTCTGCCCAACAGCCGCAGCTCGTGCAGTTCAACAACCTGCCTGACGATGAGGCTCGGTGACCGCAGAGGGCATCTGCCCCTTCCACCACCTACTTCTCACATTGCTTCTGTTAAGTTGTGCTTACACTCTTTCTGTGTTAAATTCACTGCATTCTGTTGACTGTTCCATTGATTAATCTACAGATCTGGAATGGTGAATTATTAGAGGCATATAAAACAAATATGAACACATGAAATAGCATGTTATGAAAAGGTAAACATGTGCAACACGTTAGCTACAATATTTTAAAAATCTCTGATGGTTACACATACATTTAAATGATAGCATTTATTATATCAGAGTAGCTAAATTATAGCAGTACAGCACTTGCATAGTAGTATGTAGTTAGTATAATGTCTAAATTAATACAACTACTTTAGTATACTTTTTATTTTTTATTTCAATTTTATAAACCTTTACTGAAATCGCAGCTTTCGGTCCATATGCCCAAAGTTTGATTGCGAACTTCAATATTTTTTATAGATCATATCCGAAACTCAGCCTGAAGAAGAATATTTATGGTTCCTGTAGAATGTTTCATACAAAAATAACCTAACCTTTCTACCTACATTACACGCTGCAAGAATAAAAATTGAATATTTACTACATATGCTAACCAAATAAGGTTCAGTAAACAAATAACTAAGTACCATGTAATGTCAAAAGCATCCAGTACCTAACAATGAACATGCAAATATTTTAACCCACATATTATGATAATTTTAAAATAATTATCCAATGTACCCACAGCTTGGCACTCAACAATGAACCATAATAAATTACCACTATGCAAAATAAAAGTAAATATTGGTTTGTACAATTTAGTACAATCTAGTGATTGTTTTTAAAGCTCTGTGTCAGACATCGCATTGTGGACACTTATATTTCGGTCTTGAACATGTCTGCTGACTACGCCAATTTTAGACTGGACTTAAGGGAGTGTATGCCCCCACAACGAAAGCAGGTATTCGAAGGATATTTGCACATGTTTAGCCCGAATGGGGGAAAACATTGCTGTTGGCATGCAAAAATTGACACTGACCAGCATTTGTAAAATGGTATTGCCTCTATGTGTAAGCCACTGAACTAGCATCCAGTAGTTTCATCATAATTGTGAAACTTAAGGAATTTTAGCATCGACAATTTTATTAAACGTAACTCTGGAGCTAAGTCAAATGCATGCCTCTATCATAGTTACATACATACATACATACATACACACACACATATATATATATATATAATTCATTTAATTTTGAGATAAAGCAGTCTGAAAAAGCTGTTTATAGCTATGTTGCCAATGTGCATTATATTTGAAATAGGGATGGTCTATTCCATTTTTTTTACCGGATCTCTATTCGGTTCTGGTTCTTAAAANTGTGCATTATATTTGAAATAGGGATGGTCTATTCCATTTTTTTTACCGGATCTCTATTCGGTTCTGGTTCTTAAAAATTAGGTTCTCTGTTTTTTGTATAAAATATTACAAAATTAATAGTTTTTAAGTTTGTCTTTGTAGTGTTTTATGTAATAAATATAACAATAAACATACATAAAAAACAACAGAAAATTACTACACACTACTGCAAATTTTGCTCCATAAAGCTTAAGTACTGTGAACCACAAAAAGCGAAAAACAAACTTTAATGTCACAGACAACCATCCATATTGTGTAGTCGCTACAAACAAAAAATTATTAATACCTACAACAAATGAAATATACATCAAATACATGTATAGACTAAACTTGCCAAAGTTCATCACAACACATACAATAGCCTGACACACAAATCACAAGGTAAATATTTTCTTCTATTATTACTTGACAGCAAGAGTAAAGGAATCCTTTTAGTGTTTCCTGNCACAAATCACAAGGTAAATATTTTCTTCTATTATTACTTGACAGCAAGAGTAAAGGAATCCTTTTAGTGTTTCCTGTTCTGCTAATGCTTATTGTACATGCCATTCAAATTTCTGAGATAACTTTCTATCAGCTTTTCTACAGAATTGAAGTTTCTTTAAAGTTTACTATAAAAAAATATTTTACAACTTTGTCCTTTTTACCACATTATATTTTTATACTTACTTAATGAACATGTGAAATACAGTACAATGTAACCTTGCTGAGGTTGGTACATCCTTTGTACCATCTTAAGTAAAAAACTGTACCACTGATTGGCATACATCAATTAAAGTAAATATACGTACTTGCTGTTTACGAGTTTTGTGGCTCATAAGCTATCCGACAGCCTAGCACCACCATACAACTAGCCGTTGTGCTATAAATTTTTGCAAATGTTTGAGGAAAGACCAGCTTAGGATAACTATAAAGTCTGGGTGATGGCACAATTAGTCACTACATGAATCACATTTTTTCTCTAGATACAGAAGACTAGCATCTTCAAGATACGGAGTAAGAGAAAGTGATCTGGGCGATGCTTAACAGCCAAGGACTTTGAGTGCTGATGAGGATGAAGCAGCAGTAGAGTGCAATGGTGGGGAAACAAGAGAACACTGAGAAAAATCCNGACTTTGAGTGCTGATGAGGATGAAGCAGCAGTAGAGTGCAATGGTGGGGAAACAAGAGAACACTGAGAAAAATCCCACTGGCAACTCACACCACTTTTCCCACATGCAAAATATGGGTGTGACACTTTCCTGAGTTCAGACCTGGCCAAAAATTTAATCTGGTTCACCTTGGTGATAAGAGTAATCCAACTACCCAGTACACCACTATGTAACATTTCTTTAAGGCAGCATTGTTACATGCAACCCCTCGTAACAACAATACTGAAATACTGTAAGTCTTGAACAAGGTGTAGTAGAGACGAAAATGTTCCGTTGTAAAAAAATGTTGTTCTGCAAAAATTGGAAGCTACATATTGGCATTGAAGCAGGCACCGAGTCTCTTCCTATTTCTTAAAAGGAAGTGTGCTTGGCGATAAATATCTGTTTGACAGCCTGAAATGGGGAGACCGNTTTATGACATTCAGAACTTGTTCCACATCATCTCTGCTTTTACAAGGCATGTAAAAAAATGTTGTTCTGCAAAAAATGGAAGCTACATATTGGCATTGAAGCAGGCACAGAGTCTCTTCCTATTTCTTAAAAGGAAGTGTGCTTGGCGATAAATATCTGTTTGACAGCCTGAAATGGGGAGACCGTTTTTCTTTCTCTGAAACTACAATCTACGAATATCAAAGACAGTGCATGTATTCATGTGTGCATGTATGTGTGTGTACTTCTTGCTCTAACAGCAGGAAGCCACAGATATTAACTGACCTTTGTAACAGCCAGGTGAGGCAAAGGNTGTGTGTACTTCTTGCTCTAACAGCAGGAAGCCACAGATATTAACTGACCTTTGTAACAGCCAGGTGAGGCAAAGGCAATGTGAGGCAGCTGGGATTTGAAAAAGTGATTAATAGAGATGCAGAAAAATCAGACTCGGAAAAAGAATCATGCACTCTAACATTTCTGGTTTGTGCAATATAAAATACATATGTGAAAAGAGACCCAGGGTGGGAAAAGGAGGGGGGTGGGGGCGATAGGAATAGTTACACAGCATCAATTTTTCTTTCATTCCTTTTATCCACTTTCTACTTTCCACTGTGTATGCTATTACATGGACATGGCAAACTCTATAGCAACAGCAAACCTTCCACAGTATTTTTGGTAAAACTGGGAAGACTCGTACTTAAACATCAGCTTCAGTTGAGTTGAAAGATTTAGGTGGCTCTTAACAACGAGGTTTTGAGAGCTGATGAGGGTGAAATGAAGTGAGAAGGGAGCAGCGCCGGAATGCAAAGGTGGGGGAAATGAGAGGTCACTGAGAAAACCCGCAGACCAGCAGCATCGTCCGGCACGATTCCCGTTTGCGAAAATCCAGAGTAACCCGACCAGGGATTGAACCCGGNCGCAGACCAGCAGCATCGTCCGGCACGATTCCCGTTTGCGAAAATCCAGAGTAACCCGACCAGGGATTGAACCCGGTTCGCCTTTGTGGAAGACGAGCAGTCTAACCGCTCAGTCACAGTGGCCCCAACAACAGTTTAAGATTTCAAAACAACCAGCTCCAAATTATAGGCCCAGCCATGGGCAACATCTTACAGCAATTTGTTCATGGGTAAAATGGAACAAAACATTCTGAGTCACCAACCAATTCAGCCACACAGTTGGATGTATTTTATAGATGACATCTTCATGATTTGGAATTCAACTGAGGACCGTCTCATCCACTTCTGCAACCATAACTCGCACAACCTGCTTATGTTCAAATGAACATACTCTAAATCACACACCATTTATCTGGATGTGGAACTAGTGCTTCGCAATGGCAAAGTTGGAAAAGCTGTTCAGTTTAAACTCTCCAACCACCTTCAATACCCACATTTTGACCGCTGCCATTCATTCCATGCCAAGAAAGCTCTGCTGTACAGTCTTGCCACCAGAGCAAAATGCATTTTCTACACGCAAACAGATTTAAACAGTGTGATGTAATAGCCAAAGCCTTCCTTGAAAGAGGCTACCCCAGATCCCTTTTTTACAAACATATCCAACATCCCACTTCAACCACAGATCCCCAAAGATCAGTATATCAGATATCCCTATGGTTGTACCTTACCACAAGGCATGGACAAGCTCAAAACCATTCTGAACTGTGTGATATTTTAGTTTAAAAACTTAACAGAGTTATGAGTGAAAGCATGATTGGAATGAGGTTCGTGATAACCTTGAATTTTGTGTAGCGTATAGCCGGGCCTATAGTCTGCTACAGAAATGCAAAATATACCAATCAATATTCCTTTAAAAAAAGGAAAATCCCGAATTTACCATATTAACAGTATAACCAGCAAACACAAGAAAACATAAACATATAAGAACATTTTAATTATTAAAGTTATATACATCTGCTCTGAACATATAGAACAAATTCACCNAAAACATAAACATATAAGAACATTTTAATTATTAAAGTTATATACATCTGCTCTGAACATATAGAACAAATTCACCTGGAAGCGGTCTACTTGTGACAGGCCTTAAATAGAGAGTACAGCTACTGCCATGTAGGTCGGGCTGAAGTCTTTTTNGAAGCGGTCTACTTGTGACAGGCCTTAAATAGAGAGTACAGCTACTGCCATGTAGGTCGGGCTGAAGTCTTTTTTTCCTTGTTCACCTTAATTTAAGGCTACACTTTTAGCACATTGAGGTCTCTTCTTTCATACATATTATGGTTATAACTCAACTGTATTCCTTTTTGGTTTTATAAATTACATATTACTTGACAGAATGCTGCAAATCAGCGACGGCCTTAAACACTGTAATGATGCAGCATGTTTGGGAGGTCATCTTTGTAAAATTGCAACACGTTTGGGACGTCATGTTTGCAAAGTTGCAGGGAGCGTAATCCGCGGTATAATTGTAGTGATGCAACTGCGCGTTACAGCAGCCATGTTTGTAGCGTTCCACGTCTAGGCATGATGAATGGAAATTATCACTCAGCTCAGTGGTAGCAACATGAAACACTTTAAAAAGGTGCCAATTAAAAACAAAATAATGTAATCAAGTTCCGGTTTATTATTCTTTACTTTTATGTATCAGAAAAATGCAACAGTTCAAATACAGTGTTCAGGTATGCAGAGTATGAACAGGTTTCACCGATACACAGACAAAGTAGAGAGTAGCGCCAGTAAGCAATAAACTCACAAGAGCAGAATTTTTCGACCGTAACGCTGAGTAGCTAGCGACCTCCCACACGGGCGGATAAATCAATGAACAGGTTTAAGTTGCCAGTGTGGGAGCTTTTGCCATGCCCGNACACGGGCGGATAAATCAATGAACAGGTTTAAGTTGCCAGTGTGGGAGCTTTTGCCATGCCCGACGCGGCCTCAGCAAGTCGCTGGTTGTCTACTGTTCTAGCACTGAGAGTCGACTGCTGGAGCACTGAGTGTCGACTGCCTGGCTGTTGTCCGTTTGGATGGTAAGCACTCAGTATATTACTTCACTACATGCATACCCCCACTCCTCGCCGCAAACAAAAGCATGGCGTGGGCCAGCCTCTCTTTCCCACGCTATTCCAAACTGTGTAGTCTGCCGAACTGCGCCTTCAGTTAAAGATAATCAAACTTCTAGAACAAAAACTGCCCACGTAGTTTGGAAAAGCTTCTCATCTAATGATGACGCTAACTGAAACTAAGATTTCGTGAAACGGGATCCGGATGCTCGATAAACGAACTCCCACTGCTTTAATTTCAAATCCCGATAAAATATTACCAAGCCCCGCTAAACGAAAGAAAGTGAACCGCATATCCTGATAAGTAATAAANCAAATCCCGATAAAATATTACCAAGCCCCGCTAAACGAAAGAAAGTGAACCGCATATCCTGATAAGTAATAAATTGCATCATTAAGACACATTTGCCCTTATTCAATAGAGAACCAAAAAAACATTTTTAAGAAGATTTTTGCAATGTTGTACCTAGCCGAAAATTCGAATTTTTGTACCAAGTGCCTTGACAAAGAGATTTCATTTTNAAGATTTTTGCAATGTTGTACCTAGCCGAAAATTCGAATTTTTGTACCAAGTGCCTTGACAAAGAGATTTCATTTTTTTAAAAGCATATACAAAGCTATAATAATACTGATTTCAATTAATTTACATCAGTTGCTGGTCAGGAAAATGCTCATCAATTACATTAAATACAAACTAGAGATCAAAATGAAAAGAACATACCCAAAAATAAACAGATGACAGAAGTGAGGTCAAATGTAAATGAAGATTAAATTAGAGACTGTAAATGTAGTTGGATCCTTAGTAAAATGTTTTAAAATAATAATTTTTCAGATTTAAGAAAAATTACTAATGACTAGGTATACCAAACAAGGGTGTAAATAATATAAAATTAAATTATCTGGGAACATTACAGATTGCTTTGCCTGCACTGTCAAAAATTTTGCTTACCACGGATAATTTTTGGGCGAGCACCNTCTGGGAACATTACAGATTGCTTTGCCTGCACTGTCAAAAATTTTGCTTACCACGGATAATTTTTGGGCGAGCACTTCTAGAAAATACATGAAAATGTTTATAAATGTGACAGACAAATCTTGAATGAACAATTGTTAACATAAACATCAACCATCAACACAATCCAGAAAATTCATGTTAACTATCAACTTTAAACCCATATAAATAACTTCCCATAGTTTCTTTTTTCCCCCATTAAGAAGCTTGCTGAAACAAAAGAAAAAAAACGTGACACTAAAAAGTAGCAAGAATATATTAACTGACACAAATCACGTAAAACATAGTTATAATTTATCATTGAATGTCTGGAGTTTTCACCAAAACGTAAGTCATTTCAGAAGGGAAATAGTAGTAGGATGTCCTCGCTAGATATGGTTGGTAGCATTGCCAATGGCAATGTCTGGAACTTACGACCAATCAGTACGGTGGTTGCGGATTCAGAAACTTACAAAGCAACACTCGTTAGAAGCCAGTAGTTCTAGCTGCAATGTGTCATCTCGTCAGCACAGAATAAAACTTGGGATAGCCATTGAAATATAATGTCACTTTTATCAGCAAAGCGTTTTCTTTAATGTGTGCGGTATTGATAAATCACTCTATTTATACGTGTAGCGCCAAATGTTCGTGAATACGAAAAACTCAGATTTCACGTGCAGTGCAAATGTGTAGTGAAGTGGCAACATTATAAGTCTGTTTTTCACTGGATTAAATGTCTTTGGTAATCCTACACTGGGTAATTATCCTGTTTGGTGGCTTTTCTGAACGAAATGGCCTAGACCAACAAATGTAGCATTAATGGGTTCTGCACAGCTTACCTTGTCCATATTTACAAGGACGTAATGTTAAAATAAGTAAAACGTATCAAATAAAATAGTTCAAAGTACGAGCAGCCCGCCGCTTTGTTTACGTCGGACGCCATAATTTTCGGTGATTTTCGGCATTGTGCCGTCACCTTATTGGCTGTAGGTTGTTGAAGTCATTGTAATGGTCTTTTTACGTCATCGGCATGGAATTCCAGTTGCAGTTCAGATTGGGAGATAGTGTGGTTGTGTTGTTGCGATCTGGAGTTGTGGCGTCCAAATCCGACAGTTTTAAAACTGAGAGTGTAAGAACGAGTGCTTCTGTGTGTAATATTCCCCTATGAACGAGTGCTTCTTTGCGTAATATTCGCCTATGAACGAGTGCTTCTTTGCGTAATATTTGCCTATGAACGAGTGCTTCTGTGCGTAATATTCGCCAATGTGGCTGGTGTTACTTGTTTCGTCGAGTGAGGTAAGGTGTAACAGTTGAATTGGCCGAGGACAGAGGAATTGTACTCGCCGCCTACCTAGGTGAGTTAATTCATATTCTTCCAGTGTGTTTTACGGTTCCTTCAAATCCCCAACATCCTAGATTAGACTAAATTTGTAGGTTAGTTTAAAACCCATAATCCGAGGTTAGTTTAAAACCCTACTATCCTAGGTTAGATTAACACCCTACAATCCTAGGTTAGATTAAAACACTATAAACCTAGGTTAGTTTAAAATCCTACAATCTTAGGTTAGTTTAAAAATGTAAAATAGTGATTCACTCATCGTGGGGTTAGGTTCTGTTAGGTTAGGTGGGCACATATAAGGAAATTAGTCATACGTTAATGACCCTAGTATATTTGTGTTCTGCGTAATTAGTAGAGTGGAAATATATCACTTCTTGGGGTTTTTTTTTGTACAGAAAAGCCGCTAAACTGGATAATTACACTACACTGATATACGCATGCTGTATTTAACACCAGAAATGTAACATTACATTAAGCCGGTAATTATACAGCGTAGCGGCTTTTCTGAAGGAAACATTCTAGACCAACAAAAGTACCATTAACGGGTTCTGCACAGCTTACCTTGTTAATATTCAGGAGGGGGTAATGTTAAAATAAGTCGAACGTATTAAATAAAATAATTAAATGTACGAGCAGTTCGCCGCTTTGTTTACGTCGGACGCCATGATTTTTGATGAAGTACTACATTAGTAACATGAAAAAATGTGCATTGTGCCGTCACCTTATTGGCTGTGATCTGTAGACGTGTTCGTCACGGCATTTTACATGGAAGTTGAGATGTCATTAGTTGCATTTGAGATGCAAGACAGTGCGGTTGTGTAGCTGCGGGCGTGAAATGTGACGTCCAAATCCGGCCGTGCAAAAAATTGTGATTTAAGAATGAAGAGTGCAAGAATGAGTGCTTCTGTACGTAATATTTGCCTATGTGGCAGGTGTTACTTGGATGTGTTAGTAGATCGTGGTGTTTTGTCGGTTGAGCTAAGATGCACTACAGTTGAATGGGTCAAGGACAATGGAATTGTACCTGCCGCCTACCTAAGTGAGTTGATTCATAGACTTCTGGTGTTTTTAACTGTTACTTTAATACCTTAAATTCCTATATTAGACTAACGTCCAAAGTTAGATTAACATTCTAAATTCCTACGTTGGTTTAAAACCCTGCTATCCTAGGTTAGTTAAAAACCCTACAATCCTTGGTTAAACTAAACCCCAATAATCCTAGGTTAGTTTAAAATCCAAAAACCTTAGGTTAGTTAAAAAATGTAAAATAGTGATTCACTCATCGTAGGGTTAAATTCTGTTAGGTTAGGTGGGCACATATTACAAAATTAGTCATACGTTAATGCCCCTAGTATATTCGTGTTCTGCGTAACTAGTAGAGTGGAAATATACAACTTTTTGGGGTTTTTTTTTTACAGAAAAGCCACTACTCTGGATAATTACCTACAATTGTTATGATGTGAAGTGTGGCTAATGTTCTAAAATTCATTTTGGCATAACAAAGTCAACCTCATAAACCATTACTTGCAATTCTTATTTAGGTAATTATTAAGTTTAGGGGCTTTTCTGAAAAACACAAAAATAATTCAAAATTATGATATATTTCTACTCTACTAATGATGCAGAACACGAAAATACTAGGGGCATTAACGTCCGACTAATTTCATAATATGTGCCCACCTAACCTATCAGAACCTAACCCCACGATGGGTGAATCACTATTTTACATTTTTAAACTAACCTAGGATTGTAGGGTTTTAAACTAACCAAGGATTGTTGGGTTTTACACTAACCTAGGATAGTAGGTTTTTAAACTAACCTAGGATACTGTATAAGAAGGCCACTTTCTGACAGGTCTGCGAAAGTAGCGCCACTGTTTACGTCTGACTATGTATCCTTCCGCCATCAGCTGGTCCGTCAAGTCTGGGCTGTATTTTTTATCAACACGCTGTCAGCTAATCCACTTGCTATTGTACTGCATACTAAACAAATTTTAAAATACTTTAAGACCGACGTCTGTCTAAAAAAATAAGTAGGTTCTAAAAGTAAAAGTATAAAATGTTGCAAATAATTAAATATTTGCTAACTCTTTTTTAATTTGTCCGAAATAGTGAATTTGGGTTAACATTTGCGAGACGGTCTGGTGTATCTATTATCACACTTTGGACGTTATAGTTAATATATTCGAGTTGGAAATATGTGACGTGGAATAATGTTAGAATTGCTTAGAAACTATTCACGCGTTTCACTTTCTACGGAAACAAGGAGATGGGCGAGAGAACAATATGACGTATAATTTACGTAGACGAACGATTACCGGCCGAATATAAATAACTGGTACTCCAAATCGTTTTAGATGAAATATATGTTACTTTAAAAATTATGCAGAGCTCGTAGAAAAATATAACTATTGGCATCTGTTTATAAATTCGTTATTATCGCACAGGAATAGCGGTTCATTTCTGGCTGGTAATATCTCGCATAATATCCAAGAGATGGCACGCACAGCGCGTCACGGCGAAGTTTGAGCCGCTGTTTTTGGATAACGGATAGCGTAGCGTCTAAAAGTTGATTGTCCTTATATTACGGCTGGAAATATATTTCAAATTCGTGTCGTTTCGTCAAATTATTAGAAAAAATAATTCAACAATATTATGCAATATTTCTGTATGCTTTTGGAATTAATATCAAGGACTGTTGAAAGCGAGGTTGGAGAGGGATGATACGACGTGAAAAAGCTTTCTGAAGTTAGCACAACTTCAGAAAACTTTTCCGCGTCGTATCGTTCTATTGTACATTTCATTTTGATCACCTAAACATAACTACATTATCACGAAGTTTAGTTTTTAACACTAACAACCATTGTTTTGTGACCTTGTAAAATAAAATGTACCATTAAATGTAAGAACTCTTTCTTACCCGCGTGTTTTCTGCTTTTGTGTTGTGCATCGGCAGTGCACTCAGAATAGCCAATGTAATTATAACTTTTGTTCGTTCGTGCATCAGCTGATACAGGATTTTGTAAATGACACTTTGTTTGTTTCGTAAACATCAAATTGCCACTAACTGACTGTCAGAAAGTGGCCTTCTTATACCGTATGGACCATATCAGGGTTTTACACTAACCTAGGATGTTTGGATTTTACACTAAAGTACGAATGTAGGATTGTAGGGATTTAAAGGAACCGTAAAACACACCAAAAGAAGGCAAATTGACTGACCTAGATAGGGGGCTGGTATAATTCCTCTGACGTTAATAGACGTAAACAAACATATTTCGCAAGTTTTTTAAATATGTTCTATTTATTTTAACATTACGCCCTCTTGAATATGAACAAGGTAAGTTCTGCAGAACCCATTAATTCAACTTTTGTTGGTCTAGGACGTTTCTTTCAGTAACGTAAACAAACTGGCTTCACTGCTCATTTCGCAATTTTGTTCAATTTTTAAAATATATTGTAGTTATTTTAAAGCTACTCTAGTATATTCATGTTCTATGTGATTAGTAGAGTAGAAATATATCACAATTTTGAATTTTTTTTTTTGTTTTTTCCAGAAAAGCCCCTAAAGTTAATAATTACCCAAACTTTACCTGAGCGATTGCGGATAGTAAGACCTGATTCACAATGCCCAGTCGGCAGCTCGCTTCGGCTGTCGGCAGTCGGAGCTGGTCCATCAAGGCCTTTGTAAATTGAGCTTTCAGAGGGGGCTGCGAACGCGGGGAAAACTGTTGTAAACTAAATAAAAGTTCCAAGAAATCACGTTAACCTGTTGCAGTTAAGTGTTCAGAACAAAGTATGGAATTTCCCACGACACGATGCACTTGCAGCACCATATACAGTGGCGGATTTACTAGCAGGCTGAGTAGGCTGGAGCCTAGGGCGGCATATTTCTGGCCAATTTTTTTTTATGTCTTACAGAAATTAAAAAGATTTATATTTATATACCTACATATTATTAAGTCCACACAAACAATTCAACATGTAATATGTTTCACCACTTAGATAAATTTTTCTACAATTTGCGTAGTCGCGTTTGGTTGCGGCACGGGAACGAGTAACATGACCGTTCGCTAAGTGTGTCTGGCCGAATTGACTGCACGAGCGAAGGAGCCGAAGCGGGGTCGTGCTGTTGTAGGCATACGCCGCGTGGTGGCATTGAGTTCCAGAGAGATAGATATAGAGCGGCGGCCGGCAATACAAACGGGCAAGTCCCGTCCCGTATTTACTTTTTCTGGTTGTGTGCTGTAATTTTTCAAAGTGTTTCGTGGATTGTATGAATAATTTCATAGCATAATATCACCGGTGCGTAGAAACTTATAGTAGGTAAGTAATCATAATATATTACAATAAATCATCCGTAACGAATCAGTAAGACGTAATTTAACTTGATAAATAGCTGTTTCGGAAGCTATGCAAAGAAATTTCGATTTTTTTTTGTTATATCATACTTACATTAATTTCTTGTACTTATGTTAGGTAATTATTTAATGTCTGAAGTCTGAATAAAGTACGTACGAGAAATAAAACTCCCAATGTAATCTTTTTTATTTCAGTTCCTGGAATGCAAGAAATTGTTAGAATGAGTGATGGGAGAAAGCGACTTAGTGGAGCTGAGTTTAAAAAGAAGGCCAAAATGGAAAAAGAAGAACAAGGACAGATTATCCGTAAAACAATAAAAATTGACAGTTTTTTTTTAAAGTGGAAGTGGAAGTAGTGTTGAAAGACCAGGAACTTCAACAACATGCACTGACACAATACAATCTGGAAAAGATGAAACGGATTTGAACTCTGCGGCTCAACAACAACAGTCATCTGTTGAACCATCTACTTTTGAAAAAAAAACGGATATTTATGTTTTTGACGTAGAGGCGGTAGAGGTATCAACAATAAGTATAACAATTGAAGATACGTATCAGAATAAGACGTCAAGTAATGACCAAATGCAAACAACAGTAAATCTAAACAAAGATCCAGCTTTATGGGAAATCAACGATACCTTAAGGGAGATTATCGCAAGGTACGGGTTCGATCAAAACAAGTCTTTTGACTTCTCTAAAAGTGAAAAAATATATGCTGATCAGCGTCGTTTCCTGCCAGTGAGTATCTTCCAAAGAAAAAAGAAAAATAATGAAGTGAATGACCGAAATTGGTTGGTTTATTCTGAAAGTAAAATATCTGTATATTGCAGGCCCTGTTTGGCATTCGGTTCATTGGAGAATAATACTCAGTTTCAGAACGAAGTATTTAATTACTGGAAAAATGCAGAACACCGAGTAGCTCAGCATGAAAACTCTGCGCGTCATAAATCTAGTATCCTTAGTTTGAAAGTTAGAAGTGAGATTGAAGGCCGACTCGATAATTTACTGCATGTCCAGATTGATGAAGAAATTACTTATTGGAGAAACGTTCTGAAGAGGGTTGTTGCCGTAGTGAAGTGACTGTGTTCAAGAGGCCTCGCTTTCAGAGGAAAAAATGAAAAGTTCGGTGATCCGCACAAAAAAAATTATTGTATAATTTTGGAACTGTTAGCTGAAATCGATCCTTTTTTAGTTAGTCATATTGAACGATTTGGGAATCAAGGATCTGGAAGTACCAGTTACTTATCAAAGACAGTTTGCGATGAGTTTATTCTCTTGATGGGTCATTAAGTCTTAAAAAGCACTGGAGACGAGATAAGAAGGGCGAAATATGTTTCCTTAATCATCGATTCAACACCAGATATAGCACATGTGGACCAACTTACCCTCGTCATTAGATACGTTTTGGAAACAGGAGAATCGTGTGAAAGATTTCTCAAGTTTTTTGCCCTCAGTGGGACATAAAGCTGAAGAAATGTTTTCTGCCATTATTTCGGAACTCGAAACACTGGGCATAAATATTGAATACTGTCGTGGACAATCATATGATAATGCAGCGAACATGTCTGGTGTGTACAATGGCTTACAGGCTCAAATTCAAAGCCAAGCACCTTTTGCTTTTTTCGTTCCTTGCTCTGCCCACTCTTTAAATTTAGTGGCAACTGCGGCTGCTGAATCTTGCACAGAAGCTTGTCGCTTCTTCATGTTGCTTCAAGAAATCTACGTTTTATTTTGTTGGTTTGACACAGCGCTGGCAAAAATTAATGACTGAAATCGGGAAAGGGAAAACGCTGAAGAGAGTAAATCTGACACGTTGGTCAGCTAGAGAGGATGCATGTAGAAGTTAAAGAGATATTGTTGGCACTATCTCAGAAACTGCCAACACCACACTCACCAGACTAATTTAAATCGAAAGAGCACCCCAGAAAACATAAGGAATATGCTATCTTTATTGACCAGTCTGGCAAAATTAAGACACCAGAACAAGAAAATTAAATAACGAGTTCCTGGAATTGGCATTTTCAGTGAACATAAAACCCTCATTTTTTCGCACACCTTTAATCCAATATTAATGATCGATATACCATTGGATTCCCCTTCTAAATTCTCTAAATTATGATTTAGTAAAGAATTCGAATTGGTGAAAAAGTTTTATGATAAATCAAAAAATGCCAAAAATCAACCAAAGGGAACTTATTCAAAAAAAAAATTTTCACCTGTAAATTTTTTTTAAAGAAACTACATAAATGTTTATATCTAACTGTTCAGAATTTAATTTCTAATAACCTCTTACTATCCATAATTCTGCAATTTAATTTACTGTCCGAATAACCCTAAATAACATACCTAACTCTTAAACCGTTAAAACCACAAGTCCTTAAAACTTTGGAATCAATCAAGAATGATTGTACCGAAAAGCCTGTAACGCGAAACGAAGCGACGGGAATACTTTTGAATTTAGAAAAACTGGAAACGGCGGTAATGGCTGTTGTGTGGAATGTTTTCTTGGAAAGAATAAACAAAGTGAATGTTCAAATTCAGGCTTCTGCCGCAGATTTGATCACTATTGTCGATATTTACGAATTTCTTTGCTAGTTTTTCGTAGCTGAACGAGAAAATTTTAAGTATTTCCAACAAAAGGCGATGGAATTAAGCTAGCTGAACGAGAAAATTTTAAGTATTTCCAACAAAAGGCGATGGAATTAAGCGTGTCGAAGCAGAATACAAAAGACATGGAAAAAAGACAAACGAAAAGGAAAAAAAAATATGATGAAACGCCCGATGAAGAAATGAGAATGAATACGAGTGATACTTTAAGGGTTAACACACTTTTCGTCGTCATTGATAGACTCGTATCCGAATTAGAAAAACGACAGAGGGCCTACAACAGGTTCAATGAAAAGTTTTCATTTCTGACCAAAATGAGTGAATTGTCATTATCAACCCTTACGGAAAAAATTCCCTTTTCTTGGAAGAAATGTATCCTAATGATTTAGAGACTGACTTAGTTCAAGAATGCATACATTTTCAATGCCACCTTTCTTCTGAAAGAATTTTGGTAAAACCAGATTCTGGATCATTGAAAAGTCTATCTTCGTTCCTGCAAAAACAGAATTTGCAAAACGTTTATCCAAACTTGGATATAGCGTTCGCATGGCTCTATGTACACCGTCGACAAATTGTTCGGGTGAGAGAAGCTTTTCTTGCTTAAAAAGGGTGAAAAATTATCTAAAATCTACCTTAAGCCAAGAAAAGCTAAACGCCTTAGCTCTTTTGTGCATAGTCAGAACTAATAAACAAGATTTCGTACGATATAATTGTCATAGATAGAAAATCGCGCAAAAAGGTATTGTAAAACTTTCATACTTAATTAATTGAGTTTCATTTGTTGAATTATTAACACAAAGAACACGCAGCAGATCGAGAAATGTAAGTTTTATTTAACGAACTTTAACCACAACAACAACACACACGAGATGAACAATAGCTAACAGAGAATGTTTATTATTGGCTGAGGGCTCTAGACATTAACCAATCAGAGCATAGCTCACGGTTTATACTGCCAAATACAAAATTAGTTTCCTCCAACATCATTGACATCAGCAGCCGGATTGTTACCAGATAATTGAATATATTGTTTTTAAACTGTAAATAAGCGTAATAAAAATTATTTTATTACGTTTACCGAATGTTCATTATTGTGTAAATAGTATTGAGGCATACCTTACCCCGCCTTATTAGTAGTACATGATTGAGCTTTCATTAGCTCAGAAATATACCCAAAAACAATATCTTGTGCAATCTTAACTAAATCGTTGGATTGTAAAAATAATCTAGAAACTGACACATCGATCCCCTAGTTCACAATCATACTAATTACGGGAATAAGGTGGTGTAATTAGGATGATAGTTCACAAATCATAAAGTTACAATTTTATTGACAAAAAAATTGTAATTAATATGATTGTGAACTAGGGTATCCCATTGTAGAAGTCGGCAGGGGCGGTAAAATTTGAATAGCCTACTGGTGGCAAATGTGTAAATCCGCCTTTGACCATATACCCATTGAATCAGTCAAGCGGGGGAAGCGCGGGAGAACCGCGTCCTCGCCGAGAGTTCGTGTCATGCGCGTGGTATCTTAGTTTACTGACTTCATTACATAATCACGTAAAACATATAGACAATAGTACCCTTCAATGTTCGGTATGGACATCCCTTACAGAGTTTGGAGTTCTTTCTTAAGCACTAATTTAAATACAAAACATGATTATGTGGTGGCATGCAGAGCATGTGGGGAATTTAGGTCTGTTAAATTTTGCGGGACACTACAACCGGACGGTCTGGTTGAAAGAAAAATTAATTAATTCCTATGTCACTTTTTGGCTTGATTCGACACACATTTGCACCCGAAAATTTACATAGAACAATTCAAATACTCTAGTCTTGGTACTCTACACCTCATTAAATGTGCCCATGGTGTGTAGTTATTCTGCGATTATATCGCAATCCCCTAAAGGCGAATTTTACGAACATTAACCAAGGCGATAAATTCTAATGCTATTTAATATACATTCTAACACTTGAGTACTATCCTAATTACACAAATCTCACTAGGGACACTACAGGCACTAGGTTAGATCACTCGGTATCATGCCATCACCTGTTCGCATGTGAACAATGCGGACACGCATAGGGAGACATGGCGTGTCTGTTCCGCGGATCGCACTGGTGCAGAGACTTTGGGCCGATGACATGATGACAGTGGCCGTGCCATACCACGCAGGAGTGGTCCACGTCAAAGTAACTAGGGTTTGTATTGAAGAGAGACCTCAGTTGAAAAAAAAATAGTTAGAGAGATTGGTCGCAAAGGTAAGAAGGGCTTTAGGTATTTTGGGAAGGGTACTGAAGGAAGTTAGCAGTGAGGTGAAGGAGAATGCATTGGCACTCTGGTATGGCTGAAGTTTAATATGCGGCAGCAGTATGGGATCCGTACGAGGGGTGCGAGAGCTAGAAAAGGTGCAAAGAAGGGCAGCAACATGGGTGAAGTGTAGGTGGAGAAAGAAAGAGGTAGTATGTAGAGGAAGGGAACTTTAGCCCGTCGCTGATGATGAAAGAAATGGGGTGGAGCTCGTTGAAGGACAGGGGGATTGTTGAAAGGCTGGTCAGGATGTACAGGGTTTGGAAAGGTGGGAATGTTTACGCTGCCCGTTAAATAAGGGGGTATTTAGAGGTAGAGGAAACAACAGTGAGAAGCTTCAGAAGGTGTGTAGGAGAAGGGGGAGTGGAGTAGGCAGTCTATGCTTGTGAGGGAGTGGAATGTTTGCGTGATGAATTAGTATCTGTAAGGGAGTTGCAAAGTTCAGGAAGGGCATGGAAAATGAGTTTGGTCGGGTATGGGAGAGGTGAGAGAGCTCGCCACCGGGCAGTAGCCTTATTGCAGGTATTGGTTGTTATTTTTATTGTTATTGCAAAAGTGCTGTTTTAATTTCACGTACAACTCGCACACTTTTGAGCTGGTATCCTGGCAGTCTCTGCCATAACTTTCCAGTTGGTTCTGAGCACCTACAGAGAGTGTATTTGTTTCGTGCACGTCTCTGGGCATTTAATCTTCATTCTGCTGGACACTTAGGGCCATATGCAGATATGCTCCTTTTCTGTTCTTCAAAGTTTCTTTCCAGAAGGAAGGCCGTGCTAGTGTATCAAGTGTTAAAAATTTTGTTGGTGACTTAAATTTTTTTTTTTTCCTGGAGACCATGCCACTCTCAACCCCACTAGCTCATACCACACCGAAGGTATAGATACCTCGTAATATTCATCGGCCATGTGCCACTTGGTTCTGTGTATGATGCTAGCACGCCATAGCCGCTAGACTCACGTATGTGCCTCTCCGGAGGAATTCCAGTGAGTAAAATCTATGCAGTTTGAAATGGTTGTTTTTATTTCACTGCTGGCTGCTTTACAGCTGTGAAACTGTTTTAAGTATTCTAAGCACTGCATCACCACAACCTTCTAATAGTGTCTAACTTATGGTGTTTTTGGCGTTTCAGATGGCCATCTAACAATCTCATGTGATACCTAGAAGCATACGAGAAGGCCAACTCCCTCGTTAGTTAGACATAAGAGGATTTTGCATCATTACGAAGATATCACCTCATTAAAGGTTGATTGATCTCAGGAGGAGCCACGTGGGCGAGTGGCCTACACCCTGGATGAGTTTCTCGTGCTCTGGCGCCCTGCACAACAGCAGAAGCATTCTTGAAATCCTCGTACCATAAGTTATCATTCATTCTCCTTGTTCCTGAAACCACGAAAACCTGTCAAATGGCAACCCACATCACACATCACGTGAACCACCATGGGAGGAACATCGGGGCAGCTCGCGCTGCGACATCCGTCATCTCCCTCAGTAAAATAATGTCAACTGGCCTACTGGCCTGGAAACAAGTGCCACGAGACCCCAACCTAGTTGACGGCTATGTCATTCCGGGGGTGGGGGGTGGGGGACACCGTGCTGGACCACTTACTATTCGCTCCGAAGCATTACCTGTTGAAGTGAATAAAGTAAGACTTTCATTTGAGACACATAGTTTACGAGGGCGAGGCGGGTGTATTCCACTCTTGCCAGCACTTCCTGTTGTGCTCACGGCTTAGTGTTTGCCTCTGCCTGGTGGTTAACTTGACTATTGAGTTACAAGTGGTAACGAAAGCTCTCGTGAACGTGTCGTCCATGTCACATGTCAAGTGAACTGTTGTGTGGATTGTGTAGTTTTTATTGTCTCAGTAGAAGTTCAGTACAGTGCCACACGTTTTTCTGACCCAATTAGTAAGTACTGTAACTAGGCAGCACTATATCACAGTACGAGTGATAAGGTGTGCGCCACGGCCCTATCAATGGGTAGTGGTTTTTGTTCCTGTTATCATGTTGACGTACACCATTTACGTAACTTATCGCAGCCGAGCGAGCTTGCGGCACCAACCATCTGCCATTAGGTCTCACCTCCCCATCATAGGCAGGATATGCTAGGTGGCACCTATGATAACAAAATTAACATTACGTTAGTAAACTCCCCCTTGGCACTATTTTGCCGGTCAGTTTCACCACCATGATTTCGATACGTTCCTTCCTTTTAACGCTAGAGTTATCTCGTTCTTGCCTCTGCGCCTTGCACTTAGAAACTTGTAATGTTTTGCACTGTATTTGCCTGGCTCTTCCATTTTGTATGAATTAGTTTTCTCTATGGGTTGGAAGAAACAAAAGTAATGTTGGCTATGCTGAACATGTTTTTTCAGGCTTTGACTGGTGTATGTTTTTTGTTGTGGTTTTTTAATGTTTACACACAAATGTATTAATTTTGTGTGTGTGTGTTGTTTGTATATTTCAATTACTAAAGCGCTTTGTTTCGACGATATCAGTGACAACATGTAATGATAGTGGTATTTTTTAAATATACTTATAATGATTCTAAAAAAAAACACTCGCATGTTCGGAAATATTTCTTGTTAGTAGGGCTCCAATCACTCTGTGGCTCAAATATTTGCTGTATACGAATGTGACTGTTACGACAGTAAACCTTGGATTATAGGCTAATATGATTTGAGAAACAGATTAGGCATAAATGTTATGACTTTCATTTGATCAGTTGTCAGAATGTTACAATGTCAGTTGAAACGTACAATAAAGGACGGGCGTCCAAAGCCAGAAGAAAGATCATCGACGTATCCGTAGAGGACAAGAAAAACGACGCCGACAGCAAGGACGGAAGCTCGCTCACGTACAGAGTCAGTAGAGGTGGGCTTCGCAAGCGGCTGACCAGGAGTTCCATGAGAGAATGGCATGTGATGTCAGACTGGGAAGGCTGCACCAGCCGAGGTGTCCCCATGATGGGACCCCCGGCTTTGCCCGTGCCCCTAGTCAACCGCGGCACCAGCTACGGGGTTCTCACGAGGAGGAGGTATCAGAAAATGAGGTCTGATGGCTCCCTCCCTCCGGAACTGCACCAGGGATTGAAGGCATTGCACGTATCTGGTTCTTTCGATCGTTCGAGCGTCACGAGCGACTATGGCACGGCGTCCGAAGATTCTAAAAATTCTTCCTTCCGCATGGAGTGTTCTCCGTGCCATAGTCCGAGCAACAGCTGTCACTGCGCATCAGTGAGTGGTATAGGGAGCGTGTCTAGCGACAGCGACACGGTGCCCACGATCCGGGAGGAGGATGAGCTGGAGGACTGCGATCTGTCGAACGCACTGTGGGACTCTGATGGGAGCGAGTGCAGCCTCGAGAAGTCCGGTGGCTTCGACTCGGAGGCTGAATTGGAGTGTTTCAAACATTTGAGAGAAAGTATGAAAGTGACGTATCTCAGGAACGAGAATGTGGTTGCAATAATTCCTACTGTCAATTCTTCAGGATATACTGGTGACTTCAGCATCAACATAAAACGTAGAAGAGAAGACTGTCTGAACAGGTAAATGGATTATCTCAGTTGGATAGGTAACCATACGTAATTGTGTAGTGGGTAGTTGCGCAGTATAGGCTGTTCTTGGTTAATTAAGCACTTTTGTAATCAGCCACCAAAAAATGTCACTGCCCCAATGTTGCATGCACCCAGTGAAGTTGGTAAAGACAAAATAAAAGAAGTTCCACATTGTAATGTTGAATTAAAAATGTGTTATAATCTAACCTAGGATTTAACTGTTTTAATCTAACCTAGGCTTTAACTGTTTTAATCTAACCTAGGCTTTAACTGTTTTAATCTAACCTAGGCTTTAACTGTTTTAATCTAACCTAGGCTTTAACTGTTTTAATCTAACCTTGAAACATACTGGGAGAATGTGAATTTACTCACCTAGGTAGGCCAAAACAACGTTAATTCAACAAACTGGCAAACTTCCAGGTAACACTCGTTACATAGACGACTGTCATGCACAGAAGCGCTTGTACTTGCACCCTCCACTCTTAAATCACAAACCTTCGCACATTCAGATTTGGACATTACAACTCACGCGCGCAGCAACACTCCACTCGCCACGAATCGCACTGTATTGCATCTAAACTGTAACTATACGTGAACATCTACACATCCACAGCAAACAGTTGACCGCTGATTCACATTTTTTAATGTTACTACAGCATTACAGAACTATACAACATGGCATCCGGCGTAAACAAAGTGGCAGAATTCCTCATATATTATCTATTTTATTTTCTACATTCTGCTTATTTTATCATTACGTTCTCTTAAATATTAAACAGGTAAAGTGTGCAAAAGCCATTTATATAACTTTTGTGGGTCTAATATGTCTCCTTCAAAAAAGCTGCTATTCTGTATAATTACTTGTGGAAAAATACACAATATGCACACAATTAGATCTTAACAGGTTTTTCTAACTGTTCAGTTTACTGTGCACAGCCTATGTCAGAAAAACTAAGGTGGGGTGTTAAAAACCTATGAATTATATACCGTTACTAAAAAAAAAAATTGGGTAATCATTCTGGGTAATTATCTAGTTTAGGGGCTTTTCTGAAAAACACAATAAAAATTTAAAATTATGATATATTTCTACTCTACTAATGATGCAGAACACGAATATACTTGGGGCATCGCTTTAAAATAAGTGCAACATATTTTAAAAAATTGAACAAGTTTGTGAGATGACTGTTTCTGACAGTTTGTTTACGTTTATGAACGAAACGTTTTATGCCAACAAAAGTTGTTTTAATGAATTCAGCATAGCTTACCTAGTTGATATTGAAGCGGCCGTAGTGTTAAAATAAGTAGAACATATTAAAAAAAACTTGCGAAATATGTTTGTTTGTGTCTATTAACGTCAGAGGAATTATACCAGCCCCCTACCTAGGTGAGTCAATTTACATTCTTTTGGTGTGTTTTACGGTTCCTTTAAATCCCTGCAATCCTACATTCGTATTTTAGTGTAAAACCCAAACATCCTAGGTTAGTGTAAAACCCAAACATCCTAGGTTAGTATAAAACCCAAACATCCTAGGTTAGTGTAAAACCCTACTATCCTAGGTTAGTTTAAAACCCTAACATCATAGGTTAGTGTAAAACCCAACAATCCTAGGTTAGTTTAAAAATGTAAAATAGTGATTCGCCCATCGTGGGGTTAGGTTTTGTTAGGTTAGGTGGGCACATATTACGAAATTAGTCGGACGTTAATGCCCCTAGTATATTCGTGTTCTGCATCATTAGTAGAGTAGAAATATATCATAATTTTAAATTTTTATTTTGTTTTTCAGAAAAGCCCCTAAACTAGATAATTACCTCATTCGGCTGCTTTTTTGAAGGAAACGTCCTAGACCCACAAAAGTAGGATAAATGGGTTCTGCACAGCTGACCTTGTTTATATTCAGGAGGGCGTAATGTTAAAATAAGTAGAATGTACTAAATAAAATAGATAAAAGTACGAGTAGTTCGTCCGCTTTGTTAGGTCAGAGGCCATGATGTTTGGTGAAGTAATGTTGTAGTAACGTAAACAAATGTGTATCTCGCAGTCACCTTATTGGCTGTGGATGTGTTGACATCACCGTATGTTAGTTGCAGTTTAGATGCGAGACAGTGCTGTTCGTGGCGAGTGGTGTGTGTGTGTATGTGTGTTGAGCACGTCCGAATCCGATCNGTTTAGATGCGAGACAGTGCTGTTCGTGGCGAGTGGTGTGTGTGTGTATGTGTGTTGAGCACGTCCGAATCCGATTGTGCGAAGGTTTGTCATTTAAAAATGAAGGGTGCAAAAACAACTGCTTGTGTGTGTAATATTCTGCTATGTAGCAGGTATTACTTGGACATTTAAGTACGTGGTGTTTTGTCGAGTGAGGTAAAGTGCACTACAGTTGAATTGGCCGAGTACAGTGGAATTGTACCCGCCGCCTACCTAGGTGAATTAATTCATATAATTCCGGTGTGTTTTACTGTTACTTTAAAACCCTAAAATCCTAGATTAGACTAAAATCGTAGGTTAGATTAAAAACCCACAATCCTATTTTAGATTAAAAATGTAAAACAGTGATTCGCTCATCGTAGGGTTAGGTTCAGTTAGGTTAGGTGGANACAATCCTATTTTAGATTAAAAATGTAAAACAGTGATTCGCTCATCGTAGGGTTAGGTTCAGTTAGGTTAGGTGGACACATATTACAAAATTTTGTGGACAAATGTTAAATTGAGATGTTTTTGTATTTTTGTGGGTGTATTTTTAGTGATTTTACATCACAGTATCCCTGATCTTCATAGCCCTCCCTACTATCGTATCTGTGGTTTGTATTGGTAATACGTTAATGCCCCTAGTAAATTCATGTTCTGTGTAATTAGTAGAGTGGAAATATACCTCTTTCTGTAATGTTTGCCGCTACTTTGAATAATTACCAAAAATTGTTTTCAGTTTGTCTTAAGTTTTATGTGTGCCAAGGAATTTTAAATGGTGAACTAGGCTGCATTTTCCTTTGCAGTTGAATATTGTGTGGTTATTGAGGAAAATTGTGCCAATGGCTTGATTTTAAAAGAACCATCTTTATAGCTTTCGTGGCATATTAGTTCAGAAATAAGTCACAGACTTAGTGAAAACTGGATTAATGTACTGTAGTCGGCTGATGCTATGATTGCTATTAGCTGAGACTAAGATATTCTTGCCAGGCAATGTAACATTTCAAACAGCAACGATTGATCTATTATGCTGCTCTTAATCTGCATACAAATTATTGTCATGCTTAACCACTTGTTGCTGTCAGGTAACTCACAGTTTTTGGGCAGTTTATCGCAGACTGTGCCAGAACCAAGTTATAGGTGTTTTAAATTGGTTCTCATGCTAGAATACAATGTTACGTTATGCTGATTTAGGAATGGTAACTGCCGTCCACCCGATAGATACAGTCTGTTACATGCGTGCACGTGGTTAATATTATAGTGTGTATGCACCAGTTTCCTGTGCTGGGAAAATTCTGTTTAGGGCAACACAAAACAAAGTTGTTGTTCGACATTGGGCTCTTTTGGATGTCATTTTTTGCACATAATTCACTTTTACCCTCATTCATAAAGAATCCATTCCAGCATTTGAGGTACACTACACAACCTGCAATAACTCTATTTACTTCAATNTACCCTCATTCATAAAGAATCCATTCCAGCATTTGAGGTACACTACACAACCTGCAATAACTCTATTTACTTCAATTCATTTTTCGTTTTTATGGGTAATTATCCAGTTTAGGGGCTTTTCTGTAAAAAAAAAAAACCCAGAAAAGTGGTATATTTCCACTCTACTAATTATGC
The DNA here is from genome assembly GCA_002778355.1 of Clitarchus hookeri. Taxonomy (NCBI): domain Eukaryota; kingdom Metazoa; phylum Arthropoda; class Insecta; order Phasmatodea; family Phasmatidae; genus Clitarchus; species Clitarchus hookeri. The sequence goes on from NQII01002691.1 coordinate 220,347, forward strand.
TGAACACGAATATACTAGGGTCATTAACATATGAATAATTTCGTAATATGTACCCACCTAACCTAACAGAACCTAGCACCACGAGTGATTCACTATTTTACATTTTTAACTAACCTAGTATTGGAGGGTGTTAATCCGAGGTTAGTTTAAAACCCTAGGACTGTAGGGTTTTAAACTAACCTAGAATTATAGGGTTTTAATCTAACCTAGGATTGTAGAGTGTTAATCCGAGGTTAGTTTAAAACCCTACTATCCTAGGTTAGATTAACACCCTACAATCGTAGGTCAGATTAAAACGCTAAAATCCTAGATTAGTTTAAAATCCTGCAATCCTAGGTTAGATTAACACCCTTCAATCCTAGGCTAGTTTAAAAATGTAAAATAGTGATTCACTCATCGTGGGGTTAGGTTCTGTTAGGTTAGGTGGGCACATATTACAANAAAAAAAAAAAAAACCCCCGAAAAGTGGTATATTTCCACTCTACTAATTATGCTGAACACGAATATACTAGGGTCATTAACGTATGAATAATTTCGTAATATGTGCCCACCTAACCTAACAGAACCTAGCACCACGAGTGATTCACTATTTTACATTTTTAACTAACCTAGTATTGGAGGGTGTTAATCCGAGGTTAGTTTAAAACCCTAGGACTGTAGGGTTTTAAACTAACCTAGGATTATAGGGTTTTAATCTAACCTAGGATTGTAGAGTGTTAATCCGAGGTTAGTTTAAAACCCTACTATCCTAGGTTAGATTAACACCCTACAATCCTAGGTTAGTTTAAATCTCTAAAACCTAGGTTAGTTTAAAAATGTAAAATAGTGATTCACTCATCGTGGGGTTAGGTTCTGTTAGGTTAGGTGGGCNGTAAAATAGTGATTCACTCATCGTGGGGTTAGGTTCTGTTAGGTTAGGTGGGCACATATTACAAAATTAGTCATATGTTAATGACCCTAGTATGGCGTCCGACGTAAACAAAGCAGCGGGTTGCTCTTACTTTTAACTATTTTATTGATACCTTCTACTTATTTTAACGTTACATCCTCCTAAATATGAACAAGGTAAACTAGTCAGAACCCATTAATGCTAATTTTGTTGATCTAGGACGTTTTGTTCAGAAAAGCCCCTAAACTGGATAATTACCGTTATATGTAGTTCTAGCAATAAAAAAATGTAAAAAATTAGAATTTTTTTTGCATTATTTAAAATGTAGGTAGGTAGGTAGTTGGGCCTAACGTCTCATAGACAGCAAGATCATTAGAGATGGACATTATTTAAAAAATGTCAACATCTTTGTTTGAAATGCATTCTCAAAAATCTGGNCAGCAAGATCATTAGAGATGGACATTATTTAAAAAATGTCAACATCTTTGTTTGAAATGCATTCTCAAAAATCTGGCATAAGGAATGATTTCATTGTAAAATTTACAACTGTCCTTATTTCTGAAGATTTCAATGGCACCATCAGTTATGATTAATTCCTGATAACACGTTTCAAAGACTTCACTGTCGTAAATCCATATTATTTTATATTCTATTAATCTAACAGTGTATCACTTTTGCTGGTAAAACGTAATGAAATTACCCTTGAATTAAATAGTAATTTTGGGGTTGCATAGTGCCCGTTAAGCGCAAGAATTGCCTTTTCACTAAAAGTATTGGCCTTCCTTGTAGTATTATCGCCAGNCAGCAAGATCATTAGAGATGGACATTATTTAAAAAATGTCAACATCTTTGTTTGAAATGCATTCTCAAAAATCTGCCATAAGGAATGATTTCATTGTAAAATTTACAACTGTCGTTATTTCTGAAGATTTCAATGGCACCATCAGTTATGTTTAATTCCTGATAACACGTTTCAAACTGAAGTGACAGCATTTAGGTATAATAAAATATAAGATAATTTCTAACAGTGTATCACTTTTGCTGGTAAAACGTAATGAAATTACCCTTGAATTAAATAGTAATTTTGGTGTTGCATAGTGCCCGTTAAGCGCAAGAATTGCCTTTTCACTAAAAGTATTGGCCTTCCTTGTAGTATTATCGCCAGGACCCTTGTGGAAATTTTTTTTCATATTCACANGGACCCTTGTGGAAATTTTTTTTCATATTCACACTATCCATTGTCTTTCTGTATGGTGGGGTCGCAGTGGCTGAGCGGTTAGACTGCTCGCCTACCACCTAGGTGAATCGGGCTCAGTCCCCGGCCGGGTCACTTTGGATTTTCACAAGTGGTAATTGTGCCAGACAACGCTGTTGGTTCGCGTGTTTTTCCTCGGGGTTCTCCAGTTTCCCCCACCCTTGCGTTCCGGTGCTGCCCCATTCGCACCTCGTTTCACCCTCATCAGCTCTCAAGACCTCATTGTTAAGAGCAGCCCGAATCTGTCAAGTCAACAACTGAACTCTTTCCATATGGCAGCAGCTGGGAACCACAAGGGTAAATATTACGCTTAATGACACCAGTGTCAGGCCTACTTGCATGTAGCTATCTGTGGAGGAGATGCTTAAGATTGACGAGAATATCCAGCCAACATCTTGGCTGTGATATTACTCTGGAGTAAGCAGGCAGGGCAGCTGTGTTCAGTGATCCAAGGAAGTGGAGGAGTTGTGTGGCAGGCCCCACACTTGGGTCACATGTTACCTGAAGGGAAGATNGTTCAGTGATCCAAGGAAGTGGAGGAGTTGTGTGGCAGGCCCCACACTTGGGTCACATGTTACCTGAAGGGAAGATGCTCCTGGTATTCCGTAAATGGGGCTCCCAGATGGACGTGCTATTGCTGACTTCCCCAGTCTAAAATAGTGGGTTACAGTCTGTGGGCTTGCACTCCTCAAGTAATAATAGCAAATATAGTACAATACAGGACACGTGGTGGACGTATTAATAACCACTTGTATTAGCGAACCCAGGGGAACTTGTGTGAAATGGCATCCACTTTAAACATTTGCTTACATTGTAGAATTAAAAAGGAATCTTGAAAACAAACTAGAAACACAAAATTACGAAGTTAAATAAATGATTGAGGAAATGTGCCATAGCAGAAAATAATAAATATGAATTTCTGCCACATTCTCTAACAGCTTATATACAGTAGTTGTAGTGGNATGTGCCATAGCAGAAAATAATAAATATGAATTTCTGCCACATTCTCTAACAGCTTATATACAGTAGTTGTAGTGGACATGGTTTCAAAATTTTTTTGTATTAAATAGGCAGTGCATCCAGTGTTGGGATGTAAGGTGCGTATAGTCTATTCACGGTTAAGTTTACGTTACTTTTTTCCTATCAGCCATTTTTTTTATCTTTCCACCACTTTTTTAAATAAGTATTGCCATGTAAGTAATAAATACAGTGTATATATTTCACCGGGCTCGAAAGTTATCATCTAAGACTACAATAAAACACATTTATTAACTATTATTCCAATTGAGAGTGCTTTAAAAAGTGCTCACTTTACCGTCAATAGCCCTTTAGGCTTTTTTTTAACTTCTTGTTGATAATGAGGTCATTATAGATGGAGCAAGCTGCTCAGAGAAGCAGGAATGAGGACGGTATTGGCCTTGGTCTGTAGTTAGGAACCACCATTTGCCTTGGAGTGGTTTCAAGAAACCATGGGAAACCAAAATCAAGTTGGCTAGACTGGGAATCAAACTAGTGTCCTCCTGAATGCAAGTACAGTGGGTTTACCGCATAAGGTGGTAGTTAGGGATAGTGTTCAGGTAAGTAGTTATCAGTTTGCTCAGTGCCTGAAGTGACAGAAGTTTGTGTGTGACGCAGCATGCGNGATAGTGTTCAGGTAAGTAGTTATCAGTTTGCTCAGTGCCTGAAGTGACAGAAGTTTGTGTGTGACGCAGCATGCGGATCCGCCACGCAAGTGCAGTGGTGTCGATGGAGCCACATGGGGTGCAGTTCCATAAGTCATTCCCCGCGCTGATCATCATCCCCCTGACGATGGAGCCAGCTGAGGAGGCCTGGCTGGCCTGCCTCTGGAGCAACACCTCGGACGACCAGGCCCCGAACTGGCAGCGGCTGCCTCGCAAGGACTACACCTACAGGTAGCTGGCCCCTACCACACAGTGTTGCCAACTGTACGGAAATTTCTGTACATTTAGGCAAATTTTATTAGGTATAGAAGATTCATGGCTGTATGGTCTGTACACTAAAAGTAGGGAAATTATTACATATAGGTAACTGTGGTTGCATAGTTCAAAAAATTAAGAAAAAGNGGTCTGTACACTAAAAGTAGGGAAATTATTACATATAGGTAACTGTGGTTGCATAGTTCAAAAAATTAAGAAAAAGTAAATGTGTCTAAATTTCTTTATAAATTTTTGCATTATAGGTGCTCTGAATTAAAGTTTTACAGAAAATTCATGCATTCAATATTCAGTGTCAAATTTAACAAATAATTAGTTATGAAAAAATAATACGGTATTATGATGATCAAGTAAAGCGTTTTATGCCTTATATCATGAACAAAAATATTAGTGTTTTATTAGGTTGGAATTATTAACTGTGTATGAGAAAAATATTTGTTATATGGGGTTTGAATTGGATCTGAATGTGATAAACTATTGCAGTGAGTGTGTGAGTATTTGTCAGCAGGAGGCATCTTNGGTCTGTACACTAAAAGTAGGGAAATTATTACATATAGGTAACTGTGGTTGCATAGTTCAAAAAATTAAGAAAAAATTAAACGTGTGTAAATTTCTTTATAAATTTTTGCATTATAGGTGCTCTGAATTAAAGTTTTACAGAAAATTCATGCATTCAATATTCAGTGTCAAATTTAACAAATAATTAGTTATGCAAAAATAATACGGTATTATGATGATCAAGTAAAGCGTTTTATGCCTTATTTCATGAACAAAAATATTAGTGTTTTATTAGGTTGGAATTATTAACTGTGTATGAGAAAAATATTTCTGAAATGGGGTTTGAATTGGATCTGAATGTGATAAACTATTGCAGTGAGTGTGTGAGTATTTGTCAGCAGGAGGCATCTTNATGGGGTTTGAATTGGATCTGAATGTGATAAACTATTGCAGTGAGTGTGTGAGTATTTGTCAGCAGGAGGCATCTTTCTCTCTGCAATCTGAAAATGCCCGTGTGTGCGACGCCGTAGAATGCACATACATAGGAAAACTTACCAATGGTCAGATTGAATATGTTTGACAAGCAGAAACGTAGATGAAACACAGCACATAAAACAATATACCTGTGATAATTACAACAGGAAAAAACACTCAGAAATGATACAAGACAAAAGAAACTTCATACCATATGTGTGTAGGAAACAAATAAAATGTAGCTAACTACATCCCATTCTACGTTAACGTAACACATTTAACAACTAGTAGAATAATTTTATTGTAAGCAAACTGTCGTAGTTGGAAATGTAAAAAAGTAAATTTACTGTGAAAATTAAAATAGAAATTCAATTGAATGGTAGTGCAGGTGAATTGAAAACTGAGTCAGGTATGATTAAAATTTTTCAATAATTTAGCTGTCATCTCTCTTTTACAATCCATATTAGGTTTCAAATTACATGATAAAATATTAATACTGGTGTTTCTGGCTTTAGGAAAAATTATCAAAGTCTCAAATTAATATGTAGAAAATTATTACACCTCGGCTAGCGTGCTTGATAAAACTATGAGTTCCCAGATCACTGGTTATGTTCTTGGTAAATGAAATGATGTAAAATTTACAAAATTTGGGAATATGAAGTTCNGAGTTCCCAGATCACTGGTTATGTTCTTGGTAAATGAAATGATGTAAAATTTACAAAATTTGGGAATATGAAGTTTCACAAAAAAATGTTTAACTCTTGAATTTAACCAGAAATTCATTAGTAGATGGTAAAATATTCACGTAAGCCCTTATATATCTGGTAGAAGTGGATTTGGCAGCACCGGAAAAAAATAAAACCACTCAAAAGTCTAAAACAGGCGTTTCAGGTCTTATCTTTGTTCACGCACACGTAATCAAACTTTGAGGTGCCTCTCTACGCCTCCCTATGGCTTACGATGGGCAGTCATGGCAAAATTTAACAAGAAAATCGCCGGGCCAAATTTAGGATGGACTGCCTTTCATCTTGTCTGGTTTGAGAGTCACACAAAAAGCTATTAACCCGGAAAAGAATCTAAAATAAAGTAATTTCCTGATATCACACACTTAAGTTAAAGTAACAAAAGGTCATTCCTCTCCGGTGCAAATAAATTTACATATGTTTTAATAGGCTGCTGTGCAAAGATAAATTGCAATAACATGTGCTTCTGCCGCTGAATATAAACTGCACTCTTTAGCAATATTTAAATATATAAGAAAATTATATTATAAAGAAATTTAAGAGAATTTTGACCTAAAGTTAACTGAAAGTTTGATGTGCGTTGGCAGTGCAGTCAGAATAGCCAACATAATATTAGTTTTCATTCGTTCATGCATCAGCTAATACAAGATTTTGTAAATGGCACGTTGTTTGTTACGGATACGTCAAGTTACCACTCACTGACTGTCAAAATCTTGACAACTTATATGAGACACCTGGCAACATTGGCCATGGTAGTACCTTGCTTACTCATGTCGGGAATGGTTGCGCCCAGTCACACAAAAGAAAAAGGATCGTTCTTTCACTCACTATTTTATGGCTTTCTATAAACTTTAGCTAAGGGTATCTTAATCACTGTCGCTTACTGCACTTGAATCCATTGCTAGATATTTTTAAGAGTACTCACAGTATGATGTTACAGGATAACACTTTGACACAACTACGCTAGCTAAATGTGTGATGTTGTCTGATATAGCTAAGATGTATGACCCATTAGGTTGGATTGGCCCAGTTGTCTTCAAGGCTAAACTGTTTCCGCAGAATCTGTGTCTTCTTGGAATTGATTGGGATGAACCTCCACCACGTGAGATCCAAGATAAGTGGCTCACATTCATTGCGCAACTTGATAGTTTGCGTAAAGTTGCTATTCCTTGTCTAGTGACACAAGTTGATGATGGAATGTACCAAATTCATGGATTTTGTGATGCATCAACCCAAGGTTATGCAGCAGTTGTATACCTGCAGAATTGAAATCATTCCAAACTTGAAGTTAATTTACTGGTGGCTGAGTTCCGTGTCGCACCATTGAAAACTGTAAGTCTCCCTCGCCTACTGCTGCTGGGAGCTCATTTGCTTGTGAAACTCATGAACTTATCCATTTTGTCCAAAAGGATAATTGCTGAAAAGGTTGTAGCGTGGTGTGATTCAACAACCGTCATTACATGGATCCATACTGAACCATATTGTCTCAAGGCCTTTGTCGCAAATATAGTATCTCAGATTCAGGAAAGCAAAGTAGTGCGTCAGTGGGGACATGTACCACCATAAGACAGACTGTACCTCGAGAGGCTTGGTGCCAAGTCAGCTGGTCAGTCATGACCTTTGGTGGAGTGGTCCGTCATGGCTTGTTGAATCAGAAGACGCCTGGCCAGAAGGTTGCTTGGACTCTAGTTCCCCAGAGTATCAAGAAGAATTGAAGCTTTCGAGCGTAACAGTACTATCTGCACAGACCACGATTTTCATCTATGAGTGGATAGGGAGATTTAGTTCCTTATCATGCTTCGACGAGTATTGGTGTTCGTGCTGCGCTTCATTTCAAATGTCAGGCATCCATCAAACCGCTGCTGTGACCCCTCGACATCAACGGAACTCAAATCAGCAGAAGCTTGCTGTGTACACCAAGTGCAAAAAGATGTTTTCAAGATGGAGATAGGCCTGTTGCAGAAGGGAAAGGAAGGCCCATCACAGGTCAGAAACCTCAACCCTTTCCTCGATCCTCAAGGCCTAATTAGAGTTGGTGGACGAATGCAAAACTCGAGGTTGTCATTCAATGAAAAACATCCAATCCTGTTAACCGAGAAGTGTCAATTCACTAATCTAGTCAANGATGGAGATAGGCCTGTTGCAGAAGGGAAAGGAAGGCCCATCACAGGTCAGAAACCTCAACCCTTTCCTCGATCCTCAAGGCCTAATTAGAGTTGGTGGACGAATGCAAAACTCGAGGTTGTCATTCAATGAAAAACATCCAATCCTGTTAACCGAGAAGTGTCAATTCACTAATCTAGTCAATGATTACTACCATGCCTGGTCCCTACATGTAGGTGTCAGCAACGTGCATTCTATCATCAGACACAGGTATTAGATTTTGGCAGGCAAAGGCATAATACGATCAAGAATTTCAAAATGTGTGAGGTGCTTACGCTTTAAGAAGTCACGTGTTCAGCCGATAATGGGCAGTTTGCCAACCAGCAGAGTTCATAGCACAAGGGCATTCCAGACTGTGGGAGTGGATTATGGAGGTCCATTTCATATCAAACTATCTCATCTTTGGAATGCACGTGTATTGAAGGTATATCTGTATTTGATTGTGTGTTATGATACAAAGGCTGTGCATCTTGAAGTCGTCTCTGCACTGACTACTGTATTCGTGAATGTCTTTTATCGTTTCACTTGTAACGACGCAATTATCAGGATACCTGGTTAAATTTTGTAAATTCCTGAATTTAGAATCCCAGGATCTGAAACACCCTCCCAAACTTTCTCTTAGAAAGGTATATTTTCCCATTGTTGTAAAAGGATTTTAGAAAAAATAATGATTTAAATTGCATGCATGTCCTTACAAATGTGTGAATACACGCTACATTACATGCCTGCTTTCAAATTACACGCATTTCGTTTTGCGAAGCTTCGTAATATTTTATCGGGATTTGAAATGAAAGCCATGGTAGTTATGTTTATCGGTCATACGTTTGCAGTTTCAGGAAATCTTAGTTTTTGTTACGCGTTAGCATTAGAAGATAGAAGCTTTCCGAACTGCAGTCAACAGTTTTTGTTCTAGAAGGTTTGATTATTTTTTACTGACGATGCAGTTTGAATGGCTACGCAGTTCGGCTGGCATAGTAAAGGGCTACCGGCCCACGTCATGCCCTTATTTGGTTACGTTTTGATACTCTGGGGAGGGGGAATAGGCATGCAGCGACAAATACTCGGTGTGCCTATCGCCGGCTAGCAGTAGACAACCAGTACTCGCCAAGGCCGCGTGGGCTNATGCAGCGACAAATACTCGGTGTGCCTATCGCCGGCTAGCAGTAGACAACCAGTACTCGCCAAGGCCGCGTGGGCGTGGCAAATAACCTCCACACCGGCAAACTTTATCCTGCTAGTTTATTTCTCCGCCGGTGTGGGAGGTCGCTATCTTTATTTTCTTCTTGCAATGCAAATTTTCAAGACGTAAATAAACAACAAACTACTGTAGTGCTGCTCTCTTGTTTGTTTGTCTGTGAAGCTGTTCATGACTCTGCATACCTGATGATTATGCGTGAACTGTTTCATTGGAATCATAAATAAAAGTACAAAATAATAAACAGAAACTGGACTTTATTTTTATATTTGTTTGGCGCCTTTAAAGTCTCATGTTTCTACCGATTGAGCTAACTGAGCTGTAACTTCCACCATCATCCCAGACGTTGCAGTGTTACACACTCCTCGTAGAGGACTATGTTCAGATGTTTATAGTGATTGTATCACTAACTTTGTTGGTGCTCACAAGCACTACCGAACTGGGAACATACTTGAGAGATAAATCCAGTGCAACCCAAGTAGCAAGTAGTCTGGCAGAAAACAGTATCCAGTGGCACCTCGATCCACCGTCGGCCCCTCATTTTGGTGGGTTTTGGGAGCAGCAAATGAACTCAGAGAATTTAAATTTGGTCTGAATTTGTGTCTTGTCAGTATTCTTATGTTTCCCATCAAAACTATGCCTGTGTGTTTCGGTTTATGTGCTACAGGGCTTCCTGTTTATGAGCTCTGTGTGTTGTGTGTGCAGGCACGGCAGTTTGGTGATAATGACGTCCCACTTCAGCCTGTTCACTGTGATACTGGAGAAGCCGTACCCGGAGGTAATGCGAAGGATCCGTTGCCGACTGGGTGGCCGTCTCAAGCTGGATGACGTCCCTGGTGTGGAGGTGGAGTTCCCCCGTGGCTGCCTGGACAGCGACCTGGATGCGTTCATTCGGGTGTTCTTTGANTCCCTGGTGTGGAGGTGGAGTTCCCCCGTGGCTGCCTGGACAGCGACCTGGATGCGTTCATTCGGGTGTTCTTTGATGATGAGCCGCCCTTCGGCGGAGGTGCTGAGGTTGATGACCGCAGGGCATTGGCGTCTCCGATCGTCATGCTGGGTCNGATGAGCCGCCCTTCGGCGGAGGTGCTGAGGTTGATGACCGCAGGGCATTGGCGTCTCCGATCGTCATGCTGGGTCCACATGGACACGAGTTCGACATCACTCGCCCTCCAGTAAGCTCCTGTTATTCAAAATCTTGTTTATTTTCATCAATATACTACTACTTAAATGAAAAAATTGACCAAAATTTAGATGTTGTGAAACTGTCAATACAGTTTTTGTAAAATGCAAATCCAAACTAGAAGAAAATCTGACTAAAATTACAAAGAATACAGTTTCCTTAAAAATCATTATCTTGAGTTGACTGAGAACTGACTACATGTATTAAAAATAATACATATAATTATATGAAAAATCTGAACAGTATTTGGATTTGTTAAAGATACATTATGTGAATCTCTTTCACTCTGATTCAGTATTTGATTTTTCTTGAAACATTCCACTGTACTTAAAAGTATTAATATTTGTACTGTATGTTACTTTATCCACACAGAAAGTGAGAGAGGGTTATAGAAACTGTCTTATCTCTAACTTTTAATGGAGGCTCATATTTGTGTGGAAAGGTGGTGTTTTGTAGTTTTGTCATCTTGTTTTGTAATTGTAGCTGATTCTGGTTCGTGTTGCACACAGGTACGTGTGACCCTTCCTGTCCCACATTACCATGACATCGTAGAGAGGTTTGGTGCGCTGGCTCGACTCAGGGTGCTGCAGAGCTCGACGTGTGAGGATGAGCCGATGGTGTGGCAGGACATTGGTGAGCCGAGCACGTTGCCAGCACTGTCCACCGCCCACCATAACGTCCCGCCGGTTGTGTCTTTCTATGTTCACCACTTCTCCTTCTTCAAGCTGGTGTGGGACGTCTTGGTGAATTCTCTGAACCAGGCGAAGATGGGCATGTCCTACTTCTACCCATACATCTCCTTCTCAATGATGTGCCAAGCCTTTATGGACGAGAACTCACAGAGCAGCCGCTTTGGCCTGGAGGTCATCTGCTACCGCTCGGACCACCACGTGCCACAGACTACCAACTGCAGGTGAGGAACAGTTTGTGTCAAGTAATGTGTAATTTTCCTTTTAACTGTTTTTGTGAATTGAACATGTTACTGGTCCTTGATAGTTAAGCCAATTAAACTTTGGAGATGAAATTAATTTAGTGTATGAAATATTGGTAATTTATCAGTGTATTTAAGGACCTATAGTTTTGCTCAGTGGTTTTTCCATAACATTGAGCAAATTTTATTTGCTTCAACCTGTCAAAACCTTATGTATTAAATGCTTGGTAAGCACAGCTGTTTGTTTAAATACTTGCTCAGAAAGTTTTTTACACTTCCTTTTTTTTTTTTTTTTAATGTTAGAAAAGTTAACACAAAAATATTAACTAATTTAAGTTTAAATTAATGTCTGAAAAAATTAACTGATTAAAGTTAAAAGATAACTTCTACAAAAATTATCTCATTAAAGTTTTTAAGTCAAAATACAATTAACTAAATTTAATTAAAGAATTTAATAACATTTTCATTTAAAATCAATTGTCAAGAAGATTACTAGTCCATATTTTATTAAGAACATGAACTAATATAAACAGTTTAGTTTCCTAAAATTATAATGAATACCAATAGGTCTCATCACTAAAAAAAACTATCACAGTAGAACAACTTATCAAAGAACTTAAATTTGAGGAGCAAGAACTGTTAACGTAAGTTATGTATTTACATTTTGACACGTGTAAAAATATTAAAATTTTTGTGTTTCCATCACTTTCTGTGTGTTTAAAAAAGGATGTAATTTGTGTCCACGGTGTAGTTATGATAAAAGAAAAAGTAATAGTTAAACTTTTAAAACAAACTATTTAAATAGCGTGCCATGATGACATCAGTGAACATACTTCAACTATCAAACCACAGTGACATCACCCACCTAACGCGTGACATCCTTTGTGACTTGGCGCAATACTTACAGATAGTGCTACTGACAACCTTTATGTTATGTAATGGTATGCAGTGTTGTGCTATGCAGATATGTAATACCATTTTGAATCTGGTACATATATAGCATGCTTTAAATTACTTGTAAAGGAATTATGCCTGCTTAGGCACCTTCCATACCATCCTCAGCTTGCAGGCATGCATGAAATTAACCAAAGTTACTTACAATCACTAAGCAAATTTTTTTACACTTAAATAAAAAATGACTTATTTGTAAATTTAACTAATAAGTTAAGGTTACAAGTAGGCTGCTAGGCTACCAAAAAAATATAAAAGGACAGGAATTCAAGTGCTCACAGTACAGTCCGGTACTTGTCGACAGGCGCACACACAAAGGACGACACATTTTTCACACGGTTGCGTGATCGCTACGTTTCGCTGGCTAAGCCAGCTTCATCAGATGGCGAGTTGTAGGATACTGCCTATTGTAAGCACAATCGTGTTAAAAATGTGTCGTCCTTTGTGCGTGTGCCTGTCGACAAGTACTAGACTGTGAGTACTTGAATTTCTGTTCTTTTATATATTTTCAGTAAGTTAAAAAGTTAGTGTTATGTTTAATGATTAATAGTAATAGTTAATTTTTTTAATTGATTATTTTAAAGACATCTTAAAGTCTGGTTTTAATGTACGGAAGACATAAAGTATACAAAATAATTGTTTGTNATTGATTATTTTAAAGACATCTTAAAGTCTGGTTTTAATGTACGGAAGACATAAAGTATACAAAATAATTGTTTGTGGAAGCAATTTTTTGTTGTTGATCTAAATGTAATCAACTGTCATGTCATTCTTTGATCTCATGATTTTGACAGTGGAGGAGATGGAAAACAGTTCACTGCATTTTGATTCTGTGTCCTGGAGCAGTGCTTGCAGCGTAGATTGCAGGAATGCTGCTGACACGGCGGCGAATGACTTGCTTGTTGTAGGCACCGGGTGGGAGCCAGCTTGAAGCCCAAGTTGGTGCGGCCAGGCCGGATCCAGGTGCGGCTCAAGTCGCAGATGTTCGAGGCGGATGTGGAGGCCGGGGAGGATGAGGAGATGGTGAAGGAAGAGATGGACTTCCGTGGCCGTGATTTTGAGAAGCAGTACGCCTGCAGGTGATTTTTCCTTCCATCTTTCTCACAAAACTGCACTCATTTATTAAATTATTAAAAGAAGACAGAAAATACAAGTCCTCACAGGGCAGTACTCGTGGATAGTCACACAGTGTGTCATTCGCCGCCTGAAGAAACTGGCCCAGTCCTGTGAGTACTGTGTTTTCTTCGCCTTGATCCACCATGCAGGCGGTTGTTCGACCACATATAACCTCCACGTCTGGTGCACCCCCTAGGCCATGGGTGTCCAACATAATTTTGCGGCAGGCCAGGTCAAGCATGTTTGTAACCATAGCGGGCCAAAAGAAATACCCAATAGCAAAGTGAGCTTTAAAATATTAATAAATGTAAATAAAACGGAATTTTTTATATTATGGGTAAT
>NQII01002691.1:247344-300277 GCA_002778355.1 Clitarchus hookeri
CCATGACCACCACGTCATCCTCCACTTCTGCCACATCATCCTCCACATCTTCCACGTCATCCTCTACGTCCTTCACGTAATCTTCCACATCCCACTTGCCACATCCACCACGTCCCTCTTCACGCCCGTCACATCCCCCTCCACGTCCGCTACGTCACCCTCCATGTCTAATCCACGTCCACCACGGCACCCTCCACGTCTGCCACGTCATCCTCCACGTCTAATCCACGTTCCCCTCCACATCTAATCCACATCATCCACCTCCCCCTCCACCTCCACATCCGCCATGTCCCCCTCGCCCTTCTCCACTTCCGCCATGTCGTCCTCTACGTCATCCTCCACCATGTCCTAATTCTCCTGCGTCAGATTTTTGAGCTATTGCTTGAAGGTGGTAGGGTTCTCACAACTATGGCACTTTAGTAGGAATCAAAATCCTTGTTGTGTGATGCTGCATGTTCTGCAACTGGCTTTTGTTGTAGGTTGTGGATGTGACCAGCTATGGCTTGTTTAGNTTGTTGTGTGATGCTGCATGTTCTGCAACTGGCTTTTGTTGTAGGTTGTGGATGTGACCAGCTATGGCTTGTTTAGGGTTTTCACTGTCGCCATTCATTCTCTGCCTGAGTGTGTTGGTGAGTCTATGTATTCTGCATTACAGTGTTGGTATTATAGCTGATAAATCAGATTTTCTGTTGCACAGTTATAGTTGCCTTGGATGTGGTATGTACGGCTAGTAGGTTTGCTATTGAATGAAGNGATGTGGTATGTACGGCTAGTTGGTTTGCTATTGAATGAAGTTGAGGGTTTGTTTATGGCAGAGGAGCCACAGCGTGAGCTATTGCAAACTTGGGATCCTCTGGGGGCGATAGTCGGGTTGGCATTTGTGGTAGGCTGCAGCTTTGGACGAACCAGTTTGTTGCGGAGGTCAGGTGGGCTTTTGAAGACCACTCTGGGTGGTTTGGAGATATCATGTGTTTGTGGTGAAGAAGCCAGAATTTCTTTATCTAGAGTGGAGAATGTTTTTGAGTTTACTTCTTTGTGTGTATGTCTGTTGACAAGTACTAGACTGTGGGGGCTTGAATTTCTGTCCTTTAACATATTTTTGGGAGCCTAGCGGCCTACTTGTAACCTTAACCCAGAACTTCAAAAATATTTTGGGTGTGCACATGTCGTACATAAGTTACAGAAGATGACTGCACAGTAAAGGAATTAATGTGCTAACTTGTTCTGTAAACTTTTCCAAGCTAATTTTATGTATTATTTAATAAATATAATAAAAACTAAGTGGATTCTCAAATAAAAATGTTTTATTGTTGCTAAATTAAACAATCATTTGATAAGCACTCTTTTTGTTGAACTATTCTTTTCAAATTTCACGAAAGCTTGGCACCCAGTTTTCTTACGAAAAGCAAAAATTGAAATTCTGGTTTCCCTACCATTATCTTATCCAGCTGTAATCTACCATAAAACATATTCAAATTATGTAGCTTTTATTGGGAAAACTTACAGTTTTACCTTCCTGCTGCAGGAACAACACATACAGACTGTCGGACCAGGATCTGTGGCGCGTGTCATCCAAGTTTGTGCGCAAGGACTGGCGTAACCTGGGGCGTGCGCTCGGCCTGCCCGAGAACGTGATGGTGGACCTGGAGCACCAACATGCAGCGGTGGGCTTCCGCGAGTGTGCGTACCAAATGCTGCTGGCATGGAAGGGGTGCAGCCGACGCCAGCAGTGCACTTTCGGCACCCTCTACACCGCCATGCTGGCCGAGAACATGGTCGATCAGGCCAAGTTCCTCGTGTCCGTGGTTGACACCACTGCCCCCAGCAAGGATTAGCCTTGCAGCGGGACTATCTCTGGAGACGCTGACATGTCTGCCAGCTTACCTTCTTATCTCACTGCAGCTTCTGCAAATCTTGTTCGGTCTTCATGCTGTACCAGACAACTGTTGCCTACCCTCAGGAACCTACATTGTGATAGACGATTCAAAGGAGGTGTCCAGGTATTCATCTGGCCACTCTTGAATCAGGTGTCCTGCATCAACTTAAGTATAAGCTGTTCATGGTATGTAAACTGAGTACTTTTGAAAGTCTTGCTTAAAATATACTTGTATGTACATTGTGTAATCTTTCTCTATATGTAAATTTAAATTTTATCATGGTTCTGATTGTTAATACCTTGGGTGAAACTGTACAATTATTAGAAAAGTAAATATTTTACAAGTTTGCTAATTTTTACACTTATATGCATTAAAAAACAGAAAGTAAAAGAAGTAATTTTAGTATTTACTAGTGTTTCTGAACACTTTTAATTCAAGTTTAAGACATGAAACTAATTACTACCATTCTTACCTACTTTACTGAGTGCATGCCAGTCAGTGTCCCCGTAAAAATATATGCAGGAAGTTGCAGTCATATTTTTCTAAGGTTGATTTCAAAAGTGCTCAATTATTATCAGTGAACAGCATATACCTAAATTTGCATTTAATTGTCCTCTGTATCTTGGGGGGAAAAATAGCCAGTATATTGTATCCAGTATTCTAGTTACAAGATCAGAATGCGGACCTTTATGTTACACATTCTGAGGAAATAAAATCAGTATTTTGTATTTGCAGTGAGTACCTATTCACAACCTTGTACAGTAGAACCCTGTTATAACATTTCTCAAGGACCCCAAGAAATTTCAGCCTTATATAAAACAAAGTTTTATAAGAGTGTAATTTTGTATTGAAAAACATGTCTGCGGACCAAGATAAGGCAGCTCATTAAGCAGAAAGATGTTATAAGTGGGGCGCTTTGACAGAGTTCCACTGTATGTGCAGAGAGAACATACTTTCCCCCCTTAGTTGCGACATTTCAGCATGATATCCTTGAATGAAGAAGCTGACGAAAGTGAATGAAAGGGTAAGATTCCGGGAGAATGTTCATATAAACTGTAACTGAAAGAAAATAATTTATTGAGTGCAGTTCATTGCAGTGTTGTCCAATTTCTATGTAAGTGTTCTCTTTGCTGACATGTACAAGCTCTCAGTTGAGTGTTCATGAAGAGTAGTGCCTTCATTTTTGTGGTTAGTTGCATTTGTAACGAGCATTAGGTTGTTAAGTGAAGATGCAGAGGTGTTTGGAGAGAAGGCATGATTTCCATGCCCCGTCTACATTTGACTGTTATATTGCAGCAACTTGCCATAGTTCTTTCCCCTAATGTTCCCCAAACTCAGTACCTTCTAACGTGAACATTGACTTTGGGATAGCACAAAGTCAAACAACAAGAGCTGTAATTTTTTTGGTTGTATGCTGTTCCTTAAATTCAGTGTACGAGTGCAGATTGCTTTTTTAAACAACATTGAAGTACAAAATGTTTTGCTCTCTTATGTAAATATTGTTGTAATATACTTGTTTCCATTAGGACTATTTAGTATGTCTGTTTTGTGTATATATTCTGTAAATAATCATTCTTTTGTTATTACTATTTTTTTTTTTTTTTAGCAGTAAATTAGGAAGTTTTTTTTATACCATCTTATGCAAACATTTTTCCTCGTGTATTTATTGAGTGCTGTGCAGTTGTATAATTCTTATGTTTTTTTTATATTTTGCTTTCCCGAGCTGGCTCATATTTATTCTGCCTAGTAGTATTTTTACACTGACATCAGTAAAGTGTAATACTCGTTATTTATTTCGAGGTTCAGGGTTTACTTTTGCTCACAAGAAATTACGTAAAGTTTGGCATTTCTCTCTGATATCTTCAGTACATCACAAGATATGTGTTTTCTTTTGACATAAAGGAGTCAGAGACGGCAAGAGAAAGAAGGCAGAATGGCTGCCTTATATATATATGTACTTCCTCAGTATTGACCTCACAAGGTAGATTGACTCTATCACCTGTTGGTATCTTCTTAGGGGACCCTCTCCATCATAAAATGTTGGCTGCTGTGGCGTGGCAGCGGTGGAAATTACATAACCCACGCATGACAGCTTGTCTTGCTGGGCGAGACACCAAAGCTTGTGTGTTGACGGACGTTAAAACTTCCACTGAAAGTTAATTTGACTAAATTTGTGTCAATGTACACACAGTTTACCACCACAAATGCTATTCTTGCATTTTTTTAAATAATTTCATGTGTTGGTGAACATTTATCATGGCAGGTAAGGTTTGGAAATATTTTTGAATAAACTAAGTGTACAAAATGTGTGTGTGTGTATGTGTATATATATATATATATGTATATGTATGTATGTTTTCAATATTATGTCATATGCCTCTTTTGAACTTTTTGGAATTTCAAATTAATGTGCTCCCACTGTTGGTATTATATTATTTATGTTAGTAATAGGCCTACTACTAATGTAGGCCTAGTTTAAATAATTAAATTTCACACCCTCCTATACAGTATTTAGTTCTGTAAAGTAATTGTCTGTAAATAAAAGAATCATAATTTTTGGAATCGAGAATCGTCAGTGGTATCTGCATCGAGATCGAGAATCTAAAAAAAGTGGAATCGTTGCATTCCTAATTAAAAGCCTTTGTCTCATGGCAGGCCACACATCAGCAGAAATATTCGTAATGGTAAACTTGTCATTACTTTTCTCATATAATTACTGTTTTTAAAACAACTATTAGGTAACAAACACTTTAAATGTGGACTGCTTGTTGGCTCACCCAGCCCGTAAGATACCCTTCCACTCCACCTCTTCAACAGTTATCTTTTTTTTTCTACCAGCATCACAAGGCTGGCATTACCATTCCTTTCATAGTCATTCACTCTTCTGTGAGAGGAAAAAGTAGTGCTATGAATCACTCACCTGGTAAAGAATTTTTCTTTTTGGTAGAAACTAGTCCCAAATTTTTTTCTTGGTAAACTTTGACTAAGAGAGGAAGGAAGTTATAAGGGGCAGGCATTATACCCAAGTACATAGGTACACATTTACATTTGTAGTGCAATTTTGATTTTAACTAAAAAAAAAAATTTATACTGATCTTGACTTGACTTGACTTTCATACAACTTGACTCGACTCGAAGCCGTAAAAATCAAACTCGCCCATCACTATTGTAACCCTATCAAGAGTGATATTAAAATTGTCAGTTCAGGAAACGGAATTTTAATCAGATTTATACCATTTTGTTAAATTTGTTATTTAAAAAATTTATATTTAAATAAAATTTGTTTAATTTTTTTAATTTAAATAATATTGAATGAAGTATTGTTGTAATAAAGGCACTTCATGAAATACAGATGTGATGGCTACAAAATCAGTATAGACTATCTTGGAAATCCACGTATAAAAGTGAACTATTAAATTTTTTTATATCTTTGTAAATGCCACAATGTATGTTATCCCTGTATGCAGATAGTAAACCGCAGTTTCTCAACCAACCATTTAGAACAGTTTAGTACTTGTACATGCTTGATGATGGTCTTTCCGGCATTCAACATGTGCTGTTCAGTGTATCCACCATGAGAAAAATAAACAATTTCAAAACTTTAAATTTTTTACACTGTGTTGGCTTGTTGAATGTTAAGCATGAAAAAAACCTAGCAAAAGTCAGAATCTGAGTAATATTTGTATTGAAGAAACTATATTTGTAGAAAAAATTACTGCTACTGCTCTTGCAACATATTGATATGTTGCACTCTATCATTTATTCTGTTTTTTTTAGCATGTTATCAAATGGTCTCATAGTTGGTTTGCATTTAAAATGTTTTGTTATTAAATTTGTAACTGATGTAAAAATATAATTACTGAGAAATGTGAAGTATATATATAAATATGTTAGAAATTATAATAATTTATGATGGTTAGTAAATACTGTATCTGTCATTTTAATTTTTTTCACAGTGTGTGTAAAAAATATATTTTGTATTGTTTTAATTTTGTACTTTAGTGCATACAGTACACAACTGAATAACAGACAATAAATGTGCAGGTACCTGAGGGTGCACTATTGAAGTAACTGACATTAGTGAGTCCAAAGTCAGACATTCATTATTTTCCCACGATAAGAATTTAGCATTTTGAGGATGGGTTGAATAAGAACTTTATTATTGTTTTTTTTTTAATGGCATAGCATTTTGTTAACAGCAAAATCACTATAAATGGAACCAAATGCTCAGTCGGGGATGGATAAGTGGTGATCAGCCATGGCCTGTATTTAGGAAGATCCCGACATTCACGTGGAGTGATCTCAAAGACTACAGAAAACCAAAATCAGTAATACCAAATGGCAATCTAAACCATCTCCTCTGTAGTGCAGGTTCAGTGGGGGTCACCAATATGTAATCTTCTTGGTTTTATTGAAAATTGTTTATATGCCATCAGTGGAAACTACGGTCATTACATTTTGGTAATGTATCTATGGCATTAAAAAAGTGCTTTGAGTACTTTTATTCCAAATACACACTTGGCATTGGTTCAAAAAAATGTATTTTTTTTAGATATTACTTTTATTTACTGAGGTGAAAAGCAAATGTCTTCTGAAGGGTAGCAGTATTTTGTTATTTGGAATGAAAACAAACTATGTATGAAGTGTTCATTGCTTCAAGAACTAACTTTGTAGGACCTTTCCCCACTAGGGTACCTTCGGAACAGCATCGACTATTTCCAACATCCTGCCTAGGGAACAAAACTAAGTCCACACTCAAGCAGGAAAATGTTATTAAGTCCCAGAGTAAATTTTTGCCAAATCTAAGTCCTTGATTCCAACAAGAAAATGCAAAGTCCCGACTCACTACTTGCAAAACTGCGTTTATTTCGGCAGAACATTTCTAAGTCCCAACTTCTTCCTGCCAAAATTTATTTCCATTTCTACGGCCAAATTGGTGTAAGTCCCGACTACGTATGCCAAAAACTTAAGTCCATTACTTTGTTCGCCTGAAGTTAAAGTTCCTGTTGCTGACTGGAAAAACGAAGTCCCAATATCACTGTGTAGACAAACAGAGTCCCGTTCATACTTAATCCTGATGAATCCTTGTCAGTTGAAGTCTGCTCAGCTCCTCAAGCCCCAGGTTGAGTCCCAGGGAACTCTGCAACGATCTCCTCTTCCCCAGCTCGCCACGCATCTTAAATACCCGACCTACAACCCCTCCCATGAACCTAGAGTCGCAGAGCAGGCCTCAAGAACAAATGGAATCTCATGACATCATCAACAACCAATCACAGGTTTTTTTACAATTACATAATTTCCAATACTGACATGACGTCTCTTTGGTGCACAGGCCAAACGCCTTTAACAATTTCAGGTCACATCCTGCCATACATGAGTGCTTGCATGTAGGAGTGACGGCAGGTGTCGAGCATCGTAGGCTAGAAAATAAGAACCGACTTGCAAACAAGCACCTTAAAAGATGGTAACGTTATCACACATGTGACGAAGGTCCCTCCATCACTAAGTTTTACTAAAGTAATAAAATAAAACTATTCCTTTTAACTAACTTAAGGAAATCATAACATTGCATATGACCTGCTGATTTCAGTTAGAAACCATAACTTAAGATAACACACCTTCAGTTTTGTAAACGTTATAATTCATAATTTAACGCTTAATTTTTCTATCGTAAACCCAACTTAAGTTTTCTGACAGTGACAGTTCAAACTCAAACTTTCTGTTGGTACAAAAGTTTCTCATGTAATTAACTTATTTAGCGTCCAAATTCTTGTGGATTGTAAATAAGTTTCACGTCTCATTTCTTGTGTAAAGTAATCTTACTTCACGTCCCAATACTTGTTCTATATAATTCTTTTAATTTTTTCTTGTTCTCTTCAAATCTATAGTCTCAACATTCATAATTTTTTACATGACCCCTGTAAACATCATCACGGATTAACCGGTAACATTATCACCTACCACTTCCTGCAGCGAGGTGTAACAAAATGGCGTCTCAATTGTAGCTTCAAGTGTGACTTCAAGAGCCTTCCTGTGTCCTCTGTGCTACAAAACCTGTTCATCTGGGGTTGAATGGTTGTTTTACAGTTCGGTGATAAATATTTATCATGATTATGTTGTTTCTGGTGGTGAATTTCGTATTAACAGTACAAAAATACATTTATTCAAAGCCTCGTGTGACTAAAAGCACGTAATTTATTTTTGTAGTGATATTTGTTGAATATGTAACACGCCATTGATTGTAAGATGCAGTCCATTTTCAGACCTTAAACAGTCACAAAAATGTGCATCTTGGAAGTGAGAAAATACAGTATTTTTATTTCTAGCTTACCAATTATGGGTAATGTCATTACAACACCTATATTATATCTCTAGCAAAGAAAATAGTTTTTTTTATTATTTTAAAAGTTTCCAATAAAAGTCTAGTAAAATTGCTTTTTTAAGATGAAGTTTTACCAAACCAGGCATTCTTAGCAAAATAATCATTTGATTTTCTTGGTGAAATGAGATTGTTCTGATTGTATGTATATTTATTTATGTAAGCTACCCAGTTTGCACCTATGTTATCCCTAGAAGTAGTATTCAGTTTCTTGTGTACTACCCACCACAAGCTTTCATTCTGTTATTCGCATAATGTGTGGTCAGTAAGTCGAACTTAGAAAACTGCAGTAATTTCTTAATGAATGCTAGATAGTTTGTCTTGATGTCTGTGTATACTTTTTGTACAAGGGTCATTTTTGAGTGTTTTATAAAATTCCATGACATGTACAGCNTACTACCCACCACAAGCTTTCATTCTGTTATTCGCATAATGTGTGGTCAGTAAGTCGAACTTAGAAAACTGCAGTAGTTTCTTAATGAATGCTAGATAGTTTGTCTTGATGTCTGTGTATACTTTTTGTACAAGGGTCATTTTTGAGTGTTTTATAAAATTCCATGACATGTACAGCTTATTTTTGTAACCTTACATATTTTTAGAACATTGTAAATAGTGCTACAAGTTAAAATATTCTAGATTACGTAATGAACTGTAAATAGTGCTACAAGTTAAAATATTCTAGATTACGTAACGAATCAAATATCGAAGATGAAAATTATTGTCATGTTTTAGAATATGTTAAAAAATTTCTGTTCATAATTTTGAATAAATATACGTTTTTGTAAACATTTTAGTTTTTGTTTCATTTTAAAATAATCGAGTAGTGTGGAGCAGACAGCAGCCCACCTGGCTTGTACGTAAGACATTGAACATTGTCCATACAATGTCGTTGCCAAGTATTTTACAGAAAGCATTGAACATGCTAGTAAATAGTTGATTTTTTAAATGTGCTACATCTACATTATGATTCCCATTTGCATTTACTTATTTATTGTGTATCAAAAGTGGTGGAAAGGTTTGTTCCATTAATTTTACAATAAAAACTAAACTGCAGGTGCAGTTGTATGAGACTGAGCTTGATAAGCAATATTTACCCAAAGACTGCAATATTTTATTTAGGGGTGACTTCAGACAAATAAATTCATGAAAAAATTACTAGTGTTATGTGCTCGCTGCTTTGCATCACTTCCCTTGACCTGCGCGAGTGAGCAAAGGAGTGTGTAGAGGGGAGAGAGTTAACGTGAGAAGCCGGTGGCATTTTACAAAGGCCAGTCACTGTTTACCCTCACGATAAGCCTATTGCAACTCATGCACTCCTGACCTTCGGCGGATTGAATTTCTGTGGTTATCTGAAAGAATGTTCTGGTTCATTGTCCTTGCCGGGGATCATATATACATTAGAAAAGCACAGTCTAAAAAAGTCAGATAACAGAATAAACGAGACCACAATACTTATATATTTCACATCTTAGAACAGTCATACAACAGAAACACACATTTCAGAACCTCAGATTGCAGAACCACACATGTTAGAAAGGTCGTACAATCGAAATTCACTTTCTAGAATGATCATTCAACAGAACCACACATGTTAGAAACATCTTAAAATCGAAATTCACACTTTAGAACAATCATACAAGAGAACAACAGATGTTAGAATGATCGTACAAAAGAAACACACAATTTAGAACCACATATTGCTGAACCATGCATGTTAGAATCTTCTTACAATCGAAATTCGCAATTCAGAACGGTCATACAACAAACCACACATGTTAGAAATGTCGTATAATCGAAATTCATATCCTAGAATAATCGTACAACATAACCACAGGTTTTAGAACTACCATACAACAGAAACTCACAATTTAGAACCATGGGAAATAAAAAGCATTTAAGGCAAACAAATACTGTGGGTAATGCACATTCTGAAAGTACTGTAGCAATGTCGATGTCCTGGAACCCAAAACTGTTAGCGGATCCCATCATCCTATGCCTTTCACTGCGATAAACTTCACAATAAAGTGATCAAACATGAAACTAAATGCACAGCTGGCTGCTGTAGGAATCCAAAATGGACTGCTAATCCCGGGGTTTACGGAAATAATACACTTGCCTGCAATGACACAGGCAGAAATTTATATAACACTTTATCAGTTACAGTATATCAGTGAAACAAAATAAGGAATTAAAAGGAATAAATAGAGCCTAAACATGTAAAGACAGTCTTAACGCTTTGATTTTGTAAGAAGGGGTTTCAGTCTAGAAAAAGGGAAACCCTAATGTCTATAACTCTGCTTGGCACTTTGCGACTCAGTCATTGTGGAGCTGGATAAGAGTACTTGCACGAGTAATTAGGTGTACAGGTTAAGATATTGCCAGGAATAAGTCTTTTTTTTTGTGTTTGTCAGGTGTTTAGTTGTAATATGCAGGTGCTCCAGAAAATTCCTTGTGTCACCTACTCTCATGGTTTTGTCCAAGCATTGTACATGTGTGTGTTTTTTTTTTTTTTTCTGTTCAGTCTCACTGCCTGCAGGCTATTTGTACACAACTGTGTGTTGAAGTAACACCCAAGCAAACAAACCCGGGGTGTCCCTCTGGGGCAGAAAATGTTATCTGCGGTGATTGCCGCATCCTTGATGCCCTACTGAACTTGACCTCTGACACCGTGATGGCTTGGAGCTCCAGTGCGACTGCCAGAGTTGCCTGTCGTCGACCGTAGCTGGCAGGCAAGATGCTCCCACAGCGTTTGCCATTGAAGTAGGCTTCAGGGGTTGGTATCTGCACCTTATCCATATCTGAAGACATTATTTCCACACATGTGAGTCCAGCTATTTTCATTTTATCTCATCTGTTGAATTCTCTACGCAGGTTCAGAAATACGATTGCGAGCCTCAGATCCGCATACCAACAGGCTCGATCCATTCATGCCTTGTTCTCAGTAGGAACGTGTTGATTTTAATTTTTAAAAGTGTTATGCATTTATGGACCGGCCATTAGTGATCACTTGTAATCACACGGCATATGCAGACACATTTGATTTTCACATAAAATGACAGTTTTGAATGGTTTTAATAGCAAAAATGTAGAAATGGTTTAAAAAAATTAATAAACATTTTTTTGGCAGGAAATTAAAAATTGTAACATTTTTTCATAACACATTTTAGAAAACATTCTGACAAGCAAGTGTTCTCCAGCACATTGACAGAATGCTTGAGGCTTTGAATGCATGTTCTGGAGATTCTGTGGGCAGAGGGAACAAAAGGGTTTAAGGGTTTGATGGAAGGTTGATGTGCTTCATCGTTGATGAGAGAGGGGTGTAGGCCCATGCCGCACCTTTCTCTGGTTGTGGCAGTAACATCACACTTAGGTATATGCCGGTCAACTTAGTAATGACTTCTGTATATACTTTTGCTCTACTTGAATTTTATCTTACACCATATCTGCCCATCACAGTTTAATATTTTATGAAGTGGAGAATGTAACAATGTGTTTCAATTTATATGTGGAAATTTGTGATGTGCAGAGGAATGCTACTTCAGCTAACAGTGTTTGCATTTCAAGTGTTGCACATACCTATTCATGAATGTTAATTCTGGAAATTTTTCCAAGTGTTTAGTCTTTGGTATCTCCATAAATTACAAAATGTATCGCTCAGTTTATACAATAGTTCTGTAAGCATTTCATCATGTTTGTTAGGAGGGAGTGGTTTGGATTACCCACAGGACAGATCATCAGAGGTTAGTGTGCGATTTCTGCTGCGGCTGGTGGTTAAAAGGAACGTCTTGTGTTGGGAGCATGTTCTCTATATTTCTTTATGATATTTGTTCAACATGATGCTGCATTACATAAACTATTAAAAAATGATTGCAAGTTTCATTGGTCACAAAAATGTAACGGGGCTTTCAAAAGGCTGAAGCAATTTGTCACATCTTCACAGGTAATCCGTTACAACCCAGATTTGCCGGTCAGTCTGGCATGTGATGCATCTCCATATGGTGTAGGTACTGTTCTGAGCCACATGTTTCCAAATGGTGTAGAAAAACCAATTTGCATTTGCATCTTTTACCTTGTCCGCAGAAAGGAACTATTCACAGCTTGACAAAGAGGCCTTGGCCGTCATCTTCGGAGTAAAAAATTTCTTCCAATACATATACGATCATAAATTCACTTTGACAGATCATCAACTACTAACACATATTCTCGGAAATCATTGTGGCATCCCGCAGCCTGCAGCTAACGGTGGGCAGTGCTCCTTCAGGGTTTTGATCATACAGTGAAACATGTTAAGGGCGCTGAGAACAGTGGTGCTGACGGACTGTCCAGGCTGCCTCTTCCAGGTTCAGAAAATACAGTGGATCAGTTTCTTATTTGCATGTTGGGGTATCTGAGTTTCTGCCTTTAACCCCAAAGCAATAAGGATTGCATCTGAAAGAGATGCAGTTTTAAGAAAAGTGATTCTGTGCATGAGAAATGGTTGGCCCATGCAATCGACAGACCCACTCCAGCCATTTTATGCAAAAAGGAATGAACTAGCACAAGAAGAAGGGTGTTTACTCTGGGGGCACAGATACATCATTCCAGCTGCCCTGCAGGGGAGAGTCCTACAAGAGTTTCACACGAGACACCTTGGAATTTGTAAGATGAAGGCACTGGCTCGTTCATATGTGTGGTAGCCCCAAATAGTTAAGGACCTTGAAGGTGTCATATCTGCCTGCCTTCCATGTTTTGAAAATAAGTCGTTGCCAGACTGAGTATGGCCGGATAGGCCATGGCAGATAGTTCGCGTAGATATAGCTGGGCCATTCATGGGGATGAATTTTATTGTGCTCATGGACAGTCACTCATAATGGCCTGAAGCGTGTGTGTTTTCCAGTGCCACTCCAATGCTGTCATAACCAAACTATGTTTGTGGTTTTCAATTTATGATCTTCCCGAACAACTTGTTTCTGACAATGGGGTTCAGTTTTCATTTCAAGAATTTGACCAGTTCGGTAAAAACTATGCTATGAAGCACACCTTATCACCACCACCCTACCACCCGCCCCCTAATGGCCTTGCAGAAAATATGGTGAAAACTCTGAAATGGAAGCTAAAGACTTCAATCCAGTGTTCCCCTGAGTGTTGCGCTACCCCGTCTCCTCATAAATTACAGTATAACCCCACATACGGTCACAGGGGAGTTGCCCAGTAGCCTTACATTTGGCAGGGTCATCCGCAATATCATTGCTTTCATCATCAGTGTCTGCGACTGTTGCTGCCCAGCAAGTGGGTCCTGTTATTTCTCACTCTAATCGCCAAGCTAATTCCTTTGCTGTGAACAATCCAATCCAGTGGGATTCGTATCTGGCCTGTAACACATTTATTTACACCTCATGGCAAGCTTCCATCTTTACGACTGGCAGCTGCAAGGCCACCAACCTGACAATATCAAATTTACCATGTTAACACAATAGACCACACAGCTGCAAATAAGCATGCAATAAAGTGGACTCAGTGTGGTTTCACCCAACATTTTGAATGACTTCAAAGGACAAGTAATGGTATGACCACTGTTAATTACATTTGTGTCAGGGATGCCATGATGCTATTCAGCAATTATGTTTATAGGAATCAAAGATTTAAAGAATTTTCTATAAGGTTTTATTCTATAGTTAAGCCAAAGTGTATATTTTATATTGTTCTGTCTGTGGTCCGCATGCGATGGGATTTGGTCAAGCTGAATGGTGAGCTGTTGCGTGCTGATAGTCAGCAGCCCATAGCTCACATTACTACATGAGCTTCCTGCATGGCTTGAAATCTACCTCTTTAACCCTTTATCTGGCCATGAGTATGTGCGAGGGATAAGAACAGCACTGGTCATTATCTTGTTTGCTGCCATAGTTCTTGGAAGCTAGAGTCCCAATCCATCTGCTGGTGCAGACACCACCCCATGAGCTCCTGTGGCATAGTTAGGACGTATAATGGGTAAGATTATTCAAGAATGCAAAATTAAGTGGAGTGGAGTGAAGAGATTTNTGTGGCATAGTTAGGACGTATAATGGGTAAGATTATTCAAGAATGCAAAATTAAGTGGAGTGGAGTGAAGAGATTTGGGTGGCTCTTAACATCGAGATCTTGAGAGCCGATGTTGAAGTTAGATGAGTTTGGAGCAGCACCGGAATGCAAGGGTGGGGGAACAGGAGATCCCTGAGAAAACCCACCAACTAGCAGCATTGTCTGGCACGATTCCCATGTGCAACAATCCGGGAGTGACCCCGCTGTGCAAAATTATGTCTTGAGATTATGACTGGGTGCTACCTTGTCTTCTTGTGAATTAAACACCATTTGTAAGTTACTTGGGTTTTTCATCTTTGGAGCAGACTCAGCTTGGTATCTGCACTCAGAACTCTTCTGTTGGATAGAGGTGCATTCTAGGTTCTTCACTGAGTCCTTATTTTTTTATTTACGGGCAGAATGGCTTGTGACTTCCCTGTGGAGTTAACATGTGTCTGTCCCAGGCTGACTCCTGTTGGGATCAAACAATGGGTACAGCCTGCATATCCTGGGCAGGAGTGTCACCAGGACTTTGTAATGATACGGCTGAAAAAATTCTTCAACAACTGGTACAAGCTACAATACAAGGACCTCAGCTTCCTTGTAACTCGTGATTGTTGGTGGCACAGCTAATGGACACATACTAACGTGTGACCACACTGTCCTGGAGTTATCTCTAAGCTTTAGTCAATCCTAGAGATACCAACGTTCGTAGCATGCTTGATAGTGTGGCACTAGCAGGAGATCAGAGGTCACCTTCAGGAAAGAGAACATCGAGCAGAAGGGTGGATGGCCTGGCTTTGGCTTGTTGATCAGTGTTCGCAATCCAGAGTTTCTAATCATGTGTGTCTTCACTCTGAATGTCTTCTCTCTAACCTCTACCCTTCACTGTAATCTTGCAGTCAACTTCAACTTCAGATTACCGTGTAACTCATCTGTGAGGCCAACCAAGCACCAGAGAGAGAGACCCATGCACAGAGCAGAAGCTGAGATACTGCACAGTTCTGGTACAGGTAGAGGCATGTCCTCAGCCATGAGACAGTGAGGCACCATTAGGAGCTGGTCTCACCAAAGGTCTGTTGAGACCAATCTCCCAGATGCCTTTGCTCATGCCATCTGGCTGCTACAACCACAAGAAATTAAGGAACAAAACCAGCCAAGGGATATGACTCTAATTTGTTTGGGTATGTATGATACGACCATACATACACATCCCAGACTGCAGGCAGACTGTACAGATTAGACCATCCCAAATACCCAGAACAATTCCCATTGAATTTGTCACCAACGTCCCTTATAATGATTCCAAAAACGGATGGCCCCACTTCCAGCACCAATTTGACATCTGTTCTCATCAGAAATCTCTTTAGTCAACCACAAGACCTGTGGATCGTACTACAGAAGCAGGTTGGCCATTGATATGAAGAACAGCAATGTTTATAGGACTAAGGAAGACCAGGCCGGGCCTTGTCTTCGCCACCAATGGAGATTATCTTTCGCATTAAGTATACTGACCTTATTAATCATTTGTTATTGTCAATCCACCAAGGTTTCCAATGTTCTGATGATAATGAACCAAATAGTGACATAGCAGTTATCCTTAGGACTATGCAGGTTTATTTACTTTTAGGTTGTGTTGTTAAGTGTTCTTACGATGAAGCAGACAACTTACCAAAATGATTGTAATAAGCCTGGGCTTGTTAACAAGAGTGACTTAGTTTCTAAATGTGTGATGTTTGCAGACAGTGTCACAATGCACCGTGTTGTGGGAGCCTCCCTGAAGAGGCCGGCACAACTGGACAGTGTGTCAACCTCAATGATGACCCGCACAAAGCATGTGAGTCCCTGCATTATATTTACCAAGTCTCATTTTAAGGCTATTGCGATTTCAGAATTTAAAGCCATTTGTTCATGTTTTAGTTTGTTTTCAAATTGAATTTTGATTTATTTTGAAGGTATTCTTAATAATTGCAGTTGTAATTCAGTACATAACATCAAAATTCTTANAATCCACAAGTATAAGAGAGTTTCTAATCATGCGTATCTTCTCTCTAACCTCTACCCTTCACTGTAATTTTGCAGTCAACTTCAACTTCAGATTACTGTGTAACCCATCTGTGAGGCCAACCAAGCACCAGAGAGAGAGACCCCTCCACAGAGCAGAAACTGAGATACTGCACAGTTCTGGTACAGGTAGAGGCATGTCCTCAGCCATGAGGCAGTGAGGCTCCTGCCATCCTCATCATAACATGAAAACACCATTAGAAGCTGGTCTCACCAAAGGTCTGTTGAGACCAATCTCCCAGATGCCTTCGCTCATGCCATCTGGCTGCTACAACCACAAGAAATTAAGGAACAATACCAGCCAAGGGATATGACTCTAATTTGTTTGGGTATCTATGATACTACCATACATACACATCCCAGACTGCAGGCAGATTGTACAGATTAGACCATCCCAAGTGCCCAGAACAATTCCCATTGAATTTGTCACCAACGTCCCTTATAAATTATTCCAAAAACGGATGGCCCCACCTCCAGCACCAATTTGACATCTGTTCTCATCAAAAATCTCTTTGGTCAACCACAAGACCTGTGGATCGTACTACAGAAGCAGGTTGGCCATTGATATGAAGAACAGCAATGTTTATAGGACTAAGGAAGACCAGGCCGGGCCTTGTCTTCGCCACCAATGGACATTATCTTACGCATTAAGTATACTGACCTTATTAATCATTTGTTATTGTCAATCCACCAAGGTTTCCAATGTTCTGATGATAATGAACCAAATAGTGACATAGCAGTTATCCTTAGGACTATGCAGGTTTATTTACTTTTAGGTTGTGTTGTTAAGTGTTCTTACGATGAAGCAGACAACTTACCAAAATGATTGTAATAAGCCTGGGCTTGTTAACAAGAGTGACTTAGTTTCTAAATGTGTGATGTTTGCAGACAGTGTCACAATGCACCGTGTTGTGGGAGCCTCCCTGAAGAGGCCGGCACAACTGGACAGTGTGTCAACCTCAATGATGACCCGCACAAAGCATGTGAGTCCCTGCATTATATTTACCAAGTCTCATTTTAAGGCTATTGCGATTTCAGAATTTAAAGCCATTTGTTCATGTTTTAGTTTGTTTTCAATTGAATTTTGATTTATTTTGAAGGTATTCTTAATAATTGCAGTTGTAATTCAGTACATAACATCAAAATTCTTATTTATTTACTTGTTTGTTTACATGTAACGTATTTTGACAGTTATATTTCTTTTCTTTTATTTTTCTATGTGAAGCTCAATTTTCTAGGGAATTGTTAATTATTTTGTCACCATTTTCTCTTCTCCCATTACCTGGCTTATTCAAGCATGTTTTGCCACGGAGGAATGCATTTGATTACAGTTTCGATAAGNTTCTCTTCTCCCATTACCTGGCTTATTCAAGCATGTTTTGCCACGGAGGAATGCATTTGATTACAGTTTCGATAAGATACGTGCCACATCTCAGGAAGTGACTAATATCTTGGAATTTCCCGTTTTTAATTAGCATCACCGTGTGAACCCCTTTTGATTGACACACTCTCCCTTGACACTACATTGTAATTTTTGTTCTGCAAGAATTCATTAATTTTGCACTTACCGCCCATCATAATGTTAGGAAAGGTATACGAGAGGTGCCTAGTTNGTTCTGCAAGAATTCATTAATTTTGCACTTACCGCCCATCATAATGTTAGGAAAGGTATACGAGAGGTGCCTAGTTTGTTTAAATATGCAGGGTTATAATAAAGAAGAGCCACTAAACACATTACACGTAGATTTTGAAGTTCTACACNAGTTTGTTTAAATATGCAGGGTTATAATAAAGAAGAGCCACTAAACACATTACACGTAGATTTTGAAGTTCTACACAATGCGTGAGCTGCCGTCTCCACCAGTGCTGAATAAGTATGACCTACTTCAAGTATGATACCGGTACTGCAATTTTAAAGAACTCTTACGTATGTGTGCTGCAATCATTTTGAACAGTTTGGT
Source organism: Clitarchus hookeri (assembly GCA_002778355.1). NCBI lineage: Eukaryota > Metazoa > Arthropoda > Insecta > Phasmatodea > Phasmatidae > Clitarchus > Clitarchus hookeri. Next base: position 265,662 of record NQII01002691.1, read on the forward strand.
TATGAGATTAACTTGAATTTCAAGAGAGTGATTTTTGGATTTTTAAATTATTTTCTGAAATTAAATGAAGGGTATAACTATTTAGTAAGACATTAACCAGAAGCTAGCAGATAAGATTCCTTGCTCTATAGCAGTGCAAAACTCTGAACATTTTACCAAGCTTAATATCTGGAGCCAGTTGAACTTTAATTCTCACGTAAATTATCTGTTTTGATTGATAATTTTTGAGAGGTGATTTATTATTCAGATCTATTAGAACTGATTCTTCTTAATAGAACGATAGCAAATTTTTTANTAATTTTTGAGAGGTGATTTATTATTCAGATCTATTAGAACTGATTCTTCTTAATAGAACGATAGCAAATTTTTTTATAGATTTGATTTATATTTCTGGATTTTCTGCACTGAATAATTTTTCATTTATCGTTGAATTCTCTCAATTTTTCCTAATATCACTTCTGCAATAAAACTACAGTTTTCACACACCAAAATGAATGGTTTATTTTTTGTGTAGTATTTGAAAGTATTTTTAATATTTTATTCTCAAGGGTCATTTTTATGTTTCAGTGTTTTATGTCATAAAAATGTATGAAATATTTTTTTTTTCTACGTCTTAGATGCAAAAGGGTAAATGTGTCTTCACGTAATTCAGAGTTCATTAATGCCACTGCTAATGCGTCAAGAGTATCACATTAATTACCTACCTGGTTTTGATACAAAGAATCAGTCATACTTTCATTGCATTTTAAAAGTAGAAGCAATTTTTCCACGCTCAGTGTAAGACAAAGGGAAGCCGACTTGCCTGGCGTCATTACATTCCAGGTAGACGTCACGAGCAAAGAGGAAGTAAGCGGCGCTGTAGGAATTCTGCCAAGCACCACGCGCACACCCGACAAAACCTACTTAATTACTCATTTAAAATTCTCTTTCTTTTCTCGTCACACAGATATTCATATTATTTTAGTTTCACACGCGGAACTAACAGATTTCTAAAATGCCTAGTACATAATTCCATTCTTAAGCTTACAAAAAATTGTTTTAAAGACCATTTTAATACGAACACAATTTTTATGTTGTATCTCAGTATGTTTTGGAATTCTATGTGTATCTTTAATGTGTGATGTGTTTAGAAAATAAGTACGTGTAGGACAGGGAAACCTGGTTATACGGTGTTCTTAACTTTCTCTTTGGTGGAACAATGTCCTTCAAAATTACGTGTGCAGAAATGCTTATTAACAAGTTGTCAATATGAGATGTATACATGAAACCCTTGATAATAAACAGGAATTAATCAAAATTTGAAATGCTCTACCACGGGTAAATACAGAAACATTTACCTTACTGTAGATAGTCTGGCAAAGATAAACTGTGACAAATCATAACACTAGACATCAAGTCATATACCCCTGTAAATTAACCAGGCAATTGAACATCTACGTAAACTACACATATATATTCTTGTTAGACATGAGACATTTATTATAATGTTGAGGATCAAAAGGTTATAATGTAGTACATATATTTTAATTTCATCTCAAATTAGAATTAATCACTCATTTCTCATAGCGTTATACTACTTATGAATGGGATTCAGGTAGTGAATATTTTCTCAGAGCAATAATAAAAAAACTTGATCTCTCTCACTCTTCTCTCTCAGACTGACAAAACACGGGACATGTTAGCGAAAGAAATTTTAAAAGTTCTGATAACATCAACATTTCTTTGAGTGAATGTTCATACAATAGTTCATTTTATTCTAAACGAGTTGCTTAAGTAAAATTTCATTTTTTCTTTTGGTTAACTTAGCAAATGACCAACTCAATTCTCGGACCTCTGGGACAATGAAAATTTCTTTGGTCCAAATTCTTCATCGAGATCATTTTAGTGAATATCCCAAGTAAATTAAAACAGATAAGCAATGTTTGTTCATGCCAGACACACAGCTTACTGCGTAAAAGTCTTACGACCATAGTACTGTCCGCTGCCCTTGGTCATACTCTTTTTTTCTTGAAGACGCTAAAATAAATAATCTGGCACATTTAAGCAGCTTCTAAAGCCTGCGCATATTTATGGAACTTGTGATGGCTCTCCTCCATCGCCCTACCCTTATAATGGGCGGTCCAAACTAAAAATTAAATTAAATTTAAAAGCAGACAAAACTGAACAGTCTGATTGCTGTCATGTCTGAAGAGAGAGTCCCTGGGCGCTTGCTTAAGGTAGCCCTCCTTCTTCCTTAACAGATCAATGAACAAACAATTTCCTGATAAGAGAAACTTATCTATAAACTGTTTAAAGTTAATAGTCTCGTAAGCCTACAAATTAACACTATGCAAAGCACTAGTTTGACAAGGCGAAAACACCTAAAATAAACAACATTAATCACTCTACCTGCAACATCAAAACGTTCAATCAATTAAAATTTCAGAATATTAGAGTGTGTTCATCAAAATAAAATTGTGATAAAATTTCTACCATCATTTTAAATATAAACAAACAAGAAAATAATATGCTGACGGATGCAAAAATTGCAGAAGAATCATAATATTTACCAGCATAAATGTCAAACTGAAATGTAAACAGACAAGTAAATTTTTTTTTCTTAATCCTCACAATGTATACAATGGAATAACTTTTTTTATCACGGTACACCACAGTGGCCCCCTTCAAACCCAGAATTTTGCACATGAGAAATGAGGTAAACATTGCACTTGGTTGGTGGGTTACGCCAAGATATTTTCATTTTCTTCCACCAATCCATTCCATTGCTGTTCCAGCTTTACCTAACTTTGGGGGCCACGGTGGTGTAGTGGTCAGACTACTCGCCTCCCACCTAGGTGAGTAGGGTTTGATTCCCGGTGGGGTTCCTCCTGGATTTTCGCATGTGGGAATTATGCCAGATGATGCCGCTGGTCAGCGGGTTTTCTCGGGAATCTCCCATTTCCCTTGCCCATGCATTCTGGTGCTGCTCTATGCTCGCCTTGCTTCACCCTCATTGGCTCTCAAGACCTTTTTCTTAAGAGCTGCCCAAATCTCGCCACTCCACTTTACCTCACTTTATCCTCTTCGGTGCTACGTACTTTAGCTGTTAAGCTCGCTGACAGACACATGACATTATGAACACCAACTATTTTCTTCATTCTTGTAGTGTGGTTCTCGTATCTTACTTTCGGTAATGTGTTATGTTTATCATTATGATGGGTTCTCTGAGGTCATGTTTGCTATTGTCTGATGCTCATGTGGTGAGACAGCTGAATTAGTAATGGTTAAAGACCTGCCTATGGCTTGACTCAGAATTTGAGCACTGAGTCTGTTTTCAGGTGGTCTGGAGAACACTGCAATGAGGAGGTTTCACTTTTTGTACCTTTTATGTGTGTAAGCATATAACAAAATACTTGGTATACACAGCGTTATACAACTGTGAATATGCTTTCTAGGACAGTGTGAAAGGGAAGGTGATTGCCATCCGGCGGGAAGACCAGTCCGTGTGGGAGAGAAGAGCGCCACTAGCGCCATCCAATGTGAGGCGTCTCACTCGTGCAGGTGTCAAGGTCATCGTTCAACCATCCAATAGGAGAGCCTACCCCATGCAGGTAACTGGAGTCTTCTGATAGCCAAGGGTCTCATAGTGCACAAGTAGAGTNTCTTGTAGTGTGGTTCTCGTATCTTACTTTCGGTAATGTGTTATGTTTATCATTATGATGGGTTCTCTGAGGTCATGTTTGCTATTGTCTGATGCTCATGTGGTGAGACAGCTGAATTAGTAATGGTTAAAGACCTGCCTATGGCTTGACTCAGAATTTGAGCACTGAGTCTGTTTTCAGGTGGTCTGGAGAACACTGCAATGAGGAGGTTTCACTTTTTGTACCTTTTATGTGTGTAAGCATATAACAAAATACTTGGTATACACAGCGTTATACAACTGTGAATATGCTTTCTAGGACAGTGTGAAAGGGAAGGTGATTGCCATCCGGCGGGAAGACCAGTCCGTGTGGGAGAGAAGAGCGCCACTAGCGCCATCCAATGTGAGGCGTCTCACTCGTGCAGGTGTCAAGGTCATCGTTCAACCATCCAATAGGAGAGCCTACCCCATGCAGGTAACTGGAGTCTTCTGATAGCCAAGGGTCTCATAGTGCACAAGTAGAGTTGATCTGTTGTGTATTTCAGTGTGCTGTAGCTATAGTGATGTCTGCTGCGAACACATTATAGGACAATGCTCTAAATTTACGTATGACGAATTGAAAAATAAATTAGTCCAAATTACACTACTAGAAAATAAAAAAAAACTAATGCAGTGAAGCCCTAGTTCAAAGAGACAAGGAGATGGAAATTTTATACATACACACATTATAGGCAGTTTCACCATTCACCCTTCCAGGTGCTACTTTCTGAACATTCCTGTAGGCTGGCTGCACAATGGTGAGTGTTATAAATGTTACAATCTCATTGCAGCCGCACATCATTGCATTAATGCACATCACAATATGAGGTATGAGTGGAAGTGTTTTCTCATTCACTCCTTTCAAGTCAATTTTTTTTCTCTTCCCAGGAATGTATTTTAATAATTTTTATTAGTAATAATATATTTATGCATTTCTCAACTGTTTCTTCTCCCTGACAATTACTGAAATGTTCTTAAATAAAGTACCAATTTAAGTTTTGTTGTTTTTCCAAAGATATAAAGCTGCTACTAGTGTATGAAGGTATCAATAATGTGCTTCTAATTGTGATAATGAAAAAAATACTGAGAACTGTAGTCTACTTTTGAGCTCTCAAATTTTCAATCTTTTAAAACTTTTCATTTGTTGAAATTAACTTTGTTCTTTGAAGAGCCAAATATGATTGATTCTAAGACCAACCTTGTTAATGCCACTGCAGTTTGAGGACACCACTGAGACAGTAGCACGGGATACTCAAAATTCAAAATGTCAAGTCCAGTATGCAAGTATCACAAGGTCAATAATCTAATTGAACTACATTTTTTACTAGCACTGTACTCTTAACCATTTAAAATTTCCTGAAAAATGTCTCATANAATAATCTAATTGAACTACATTTTTTACTAGCACTGTACTCTTAACCATTTAAAATTTCCTGAAAAATGTCTCATAATTACACTGAACAGGGAAACTACAATAGTCTCACACTATAAGAACACAATACATGCTTAGTTTAATTTTGTAGTTTTGAATCTCCAAAATTTCTGCATACGTAAGTTAGAGGAGTGGATGTTATCATCTTGTAGGTGTGAATCATTGGCATGGTGTTGTCAGAACTACTGTAGTCTGGGNCAATAATCTAATTGAACTACATTTTTTACTAGCACTGTACTCTTAACCATTTAAAATTTCCTGAAAAATGTCTCATGATTACACTGAACAGGGAAACTACAATAGTCTCACACTATAAGAACACAATACATGCTTAGTTTAATTTTGTAGTTTTGAATCTCCAAAATTTCTGCATACGTAAGTTAGAGGAGTGGATGTTATCATCTTGTAGGTGGGAATCATTGCCACGGTGTTGTCAGAACTACTGTGGTCTGAGCAGTCTAACAGCAGTCGTGTTGTGTGTCGGCAGGCGTACCAGGCTGCAGGAGCAGTCATCCAGGAGGACATCTCGGAGGCATCGGTGATCTTTGGCGTGAAGCAGGTGCCGGTGGACCAGCTGATCCCCAGCAAGACCTACTGCTTGTTCTCGCACACCATCAAGGCCCAGGAGGCCAACATGCCGCTGCTGGACGCCATCCTCGAGAAGGTATACACCCCACTTACACATGCGAGCCAAGGGTTGCTAGTTAGTACATACATAAATACACAGTGTAAATAATTGTTAATTATGCTCTATGAAAATGATACACACAGTAATTGTATGAATAGTAATGCAAACAGAAGAGCAGATAAATTTTACACTCAATGGTTCCTGTGAAGTGTTGTAGTGATTATATTTGAGGTATATTTGTTCATTATGTTTTGAAAAATGTTTTGACCCATGTTTGCACAGTTAACAGGGTATGGTGTCAGAAGGGTAGTGTGACCNCAGTAATTGTATGAATAGTAATGCAAACAGAAGAGCAGATAAATTTTACACTCAATGGTTCCTGTGAAGTGTTGTATTGATTATATTTGAGGTATATTTGTACATTATGTTTTGAAAAATGTTTTGACCCTGTAATGTTTGCACATTTAACAGGGTATGGTGTCAAGGGTAGTGTGATCNTGTTTGCACAGTTAACAGGGTATGGTGTCAGAAGGGTAGTGTGACCATGAAGTAGTAATTATCCTAATTACCCAAAAATAGCACATCACCTCTTTTGGAAGTGTAAGGAGTGATTAATGATTGACAAAAAAAAAACTTTCAGAATGTTTATGCAGCATTTCAACTCACTACTTTGCTCTAATAAGTAGGTATTTTACCAAAATATAACACAATAATAAGTGTTTGAAACATTGTTGCATTAACATGGTGTCATCACATGGGGTCTCCAAGGTAGTCTGACCATTTGCCTGCCACACTATCAGGGTAGAATTCAAATAAGGTGCCCAGGCGCCAGTTAGCTCCTACCAGGTAACACGTGTGTGAAGTTGAGTTCTCAGATATGTGTGGCACTTTCTGTTGATGCGGTTGGTGGGCACGACCGACAGTTTATTAAACACGTAGTTACACTCCCGCATACACAGTGTCGTGCTGAACTTACTTGCAACATTTTTCTTTCGCCAGATTTATTGGCCCAAGCCACCTCATGGTGCAGTTACAACGCAAGCGCTATACAATACCCTTTTTGAAAAATATTACTTTAACTACCAATCTGGAAGGGTGCTCCTTGCTATGAACAATAAATTAGGTCCCGTGGGACCTCCGCTAACCAGGACGAACCTGGATACGAAACTTTCTCCGGAGACTGCCAGTACCTGTATGTATAGCACACAGCCATTTGGGAGCACTGCATACAGAATATAAAGGGATGCACAGTAACCTAGATAGCAAATATAACACTGACTCTTTTACATATTTTCTTAAGATCAATCACTTTATACAACAGACTTTGTTGTGTACAGCTTAACCAACTTAATATTTGCTTGTTCTTTTAAGTTTTTACAGAGGAGTAATTTTAACCGAGATGATTCCCAAATATCAATATTTCGTTAACATTCCTATCAGATAATGGTAAATTCCACTCTCAGAATTGTTATAAAGTGCATATGCGGAGTGTAGAGTGATGTCGGGGTGTGTTCTGCAGAACATCCGGCTGATCGACTACGAGAAGCTGATGGACGAGAGGGGACAGAGGGTTGTGGCATTCGGGAAGCATGCAGGCCTGGCAGGTATGGTGAACATCCTCCACGGCCTGGGACTGCGGCTGTTGGCGCTGGGCCACCACACACCCTTCATGGTGAGAGCCTGGTTGTTTATGTTTTACTTTGTTTTGAATTGAATGTTTATTTATTTTGAACGTAATCTGAAAGCTCCTACCTTTAGGAATAGTTGGAATTGTTATTCAGGACATAACCTCAAAATTCTTATTTATTTACTTGTTTGTTCACATTTAACGTATTTTGACAGTTCTATTTCTTTTCTTTTATTTTGCTATGTGAACTGAGCTCAATTGTCTAGGGAATTGTTAATTATTTTGTCACCATTTTCTCTTCTCCCATTACCTGGCTTAATCAAGCATGTTTTGCCATGGAGGAATGCATTTGATTCCAGTTCCAATAAGATACGTGCCACATCTCAGGAAGTGACTAATATCTTGGAATTTCCCGTTTTTAATTAGTGTCACCGTGTGAACCCCTTTTGATTGACACACACTCCCTAGACGCTATGGACGGCGGTACATCGTAACTTTCGTTCTGCAAGAATTCATTAATTTTGCACTTACCGCCCATCATAATGTTAGGAAAGGTATACGAGAGGCGCCTAGTTTGTTTAAATATGCAGGGTTATAATAAAGAAGAGCCACTAAACACATTACACGTAGATTTTGAAGTTCTACAAACTGCGTGAGCTGCCGTCTCCACCAGTGCTGAATAAGTATGACCTACTTCAGGTATGGTACCGGTACTGCAATTTTAAAGAACTCTTACGTATGTGTGCTGCAATCATTTTGAACAGTGTGGTTATGAAATTAACTTGAATTTCATAAGAGTGATTTTTGGATTTTTTAATTATTTTCTGAAATTAAATGAAGGGTATAACTATTTGGTCGGACATTAACCAGAAGCCAGCAGATAATATTCCGTGTTCTTTGGCCGTGCAAAACTCTGAACGTTTTACCAAGATTAATTTCTAACATTTTATAAGCCAGATGAACTTTAATTTCTCACGTAAATTATCAATTTTGATTGCTAAGTTTTGAGAGGTGATTTAGTATTCAGATCTTATACAACTGAATTTTCTTAATAGACCGACAGCAAATTTTTTAATAGATTTGATTAATATTTCTGGATTTTCTGCACTGAATAATTTTTCAATTATCGTTGAATTCTCTCAATTTTTCCCACATATCACTTCTGCAATAAAACTACAGTTTTCGCACACCAAAATGAATGGTTTATTTTTTGTGTGGTATTTGAAAGTATTTGTAATATTTTATTTTCAAGGGTCATTTTTATGTTTAAGTGTTTANGTTTATTTTTTGTGTGGTATTTGAAAGTATTTGTAATATTTTATTTTCAAGGGTCATTTTTATGTTTAAGTGTTTAATTTCATAAAAATGTATGAAATTTTGTTTTTTTTATGTCTAGATGCAAACGGGTAAATGCGTAAAAATAACACATTTATTACCTACCGGGTTTTGATACAAAGAATCAGTCATACGTTAATTGAATTTTAAAAGTAGAAGTATTTTTCCCACGCTCAGGGTAAGACAAAAGGAAGCCGACTTGCCTGGCATCNTTAATTGAATTTTAAAAGTAGAAGTATTTTTCCCACGCTCAGGGTAAGACAAAAGGAAGCCGACTTGCCTGGCATCATTACATTCCAGGTAGACGTCGCGAGCAAAGAGGAAGTAAGCAGCATAGTAGGAATTTCTCTAACCATCACTCACATGCTTGACATATCACTACATAATTATTCATTTAAAATTCTCTTTTTTTTTCACACTGCAATTTTTATTATTTGTAACTTCACACATCCTGCAATATAACAACAAAGTACCACAAAAGAGTTTTTCAAAAAACTCTTTCCAATTATTTTTTTTCCTTCTATTTAACACCTATTTTCTTTGAATTCAAGTAATCAAGGTCACCCATCTATAGTGACCTAGAAGGTGGCTTTCCCAAGAGAGTTCATTTAACATTGTATTGGTAAACAGAAAAACTGTATACACTAAAAATCAAATTAAATTTACTATTGTATAAATAAAAATGATAATTACAGAAATTAAGTGTAAAGTATACTAACATGATTGTTTAGCTTATTTTAGTTTATAGTGATTGAAAAAAAACTGTTTTAATATTAACCCAAAATTTGTTTTATTGCTAATTGACAAAAAAATTATTGATTACAAAAATAGACAGTCTTATTGTCATTACGTGTGTTATAATTTATTGCCTCAGTGTTTGTTATGTTCTTTGTCGTTTATTATCCTTTTGGAATTACTTAAAATATTTTGCTATTGGGATCATTTTTGTGCTTCAGCATCAATACCATGAAAATGATGTCATCTCCACAGTTGCTGTAACAGTTCATTATTACCTGTCACACACTTGTGTGTGTACTGCATGCATTCTGGGCATGATCAGCACTCACTGAAGTCGAGCGAGCACCCAGCATGGTGGGAAATGTTACACTGTTGCAGCACATCGGCCCCGCACACAACTACCGTAATTCGTCCATGGCCCGGCAGGCCATCAGGGACACGGGATACGAGATCGCCCTGGGGATGATGCCGCAGTCAGTTGGGCCACTCACCTTCGTGTTCACGGGCAGCGGGAATGTGTCGCAAGGGGGTCAGGAGTTGTTCCAGGAGCTGCCCCACGAGTACGTGCCCCCGGAAATGCTGCAGAAAGTCGCCGAACACGGAGGTCAGAGCTCTTAGCATCATGTAACACTGACTTGGCATTTTTTTTTTTCACTTGTGTGTACTGAAATCTTTGGGGTAACTAGAAACATGTTTTCTAAGGGCTGTTTATTTGCGGTAGGAAGGGGTGATGTTTCAAGGTTCAAAAACATGATTTCTTATACACTGTAAATGCTAATGTAATTTATTTCCTCCTGAACTGTGGTTACTAGCTTTCATCCTACACATTTACTCAATATTATTTTCAAATGCCACAATCCAGAAACAAATAGCTTTAGGTAATTTGGGAAAGCTTTAAACTAGACGGGGTAAAAGTCCTTCCAAGATAGTGTTATTTAAACTCAGTAGTGATGTGTTATAAGAAATACTTCGCAACTGCAGGTATTTTCATTTAAAGTGGATGACATCTGGTGGCAGAAATATGTACTATTATATCTGTGATACCTTTGCTGATATGATGCAGTAAATTTGTAAGCTCTGATTGTCTAAATTTTGATATAATTTTATCCTGTTTCAAAAGTGACTTACACAAGCACTCATTATATTAGTTTTATTTCAATTTTTCTTACCCATGGATTAATTTCAAGAAGTTCATGGGAATCAAAGCTAGACACAACCAGGTCTTCATAAATTATATTGAGAAAGGTCTATATGTGGTTCTGCAAATGTTATCTGTAAACATCTTTAGCAACTTATGTTTACAGCTTTGCACACATGCATAGCATCACATCTCACAAAGCCTCAGTCATCTTGTTACTTTGCCTGCAGTAACCACCAAGATTTACGGTTGTGAAGTCCGGCGGAGGCATCATCTCGAACGGAAGGAAGGGGGAGGCTTTGACCCAGAGGAATATGACCAGCATCCTTCCAAATACATCTCCACATTCAGTAAAAAGGTGATAGGAAATAGGTGTGGTATAAGTAGCATGCTCTCTGCTCTTTGTGCTTTAAGTAACATATAACAAATATAAGTGAAGCAATAACAAGTGTATAGCTGTGGGTAGATTTGTCTCTATGAATATGCAGTATTAGGTTTCGCAAAAGATACAAAGTTTCTACTGCATGGAAGTGTAAACAAGAATAAATATATCAGTGTAATGCGTGTGACAGCACTTCACTAAGATTCATCAATCTATATTACATGCATACTTTTTTTTAAAAANATATCAGTGTAATGCGTGTGACAGCACTTCACTAAGATTCATCAATCTATATTACATGCATACTTTTTTTTAAAAAGAAAAAATGTATGTACAGTATTTTTACCATTACTTGTAGAAATAATAAACTAACTTGTACCATGTAACGTTNAAAAAGAAAAAATGTATGTACAGTATTTTTACCATTACTTGTAGAAATAATAAACTAACTTGTACCATGTAACGTTGGCCGCTACAGTTACACCGGCTATAAGTTGCCGACTTGCACTCGACTAGCTGCCCAAGACGGAGAAACACGAGACTGTGTACAATGGACGCCAATTACAATGGGCGTCATTACAACCATCAGACTGGAATGAGCAAGTAATTACAATAGAACCCTTTTATAACATTTTCAAGGGGTCAGTCAAATAATGTTATATATGCAGGAAAAAGTATCACACCTGCAGGAACACTTCAAGCGCTATTGTATGTAAAGAGCTAGTCAAGATCTTAAAAATCTTCTGACTCATTTGATGCAAAAATATCAGTGATCTGAATTCCATGGACTATATCATCAATTATTGCACAATGACATGCATTCTGTAAGCTTGCTCATTCATCTAATCTTGGTTATCTTAGTCATTTTCAAGATCATCACTTCTAAAATCCTTAATATTTTAAGTGCAAACTATTTTCTGTGTGTGCTTGTAGGCTACTGCATTGTTGGTATATCCGAAATTTTACTTAAGAGAAAAATTTTCATTTGAGATGCTGCAAGGAATTGAACAAATACAAATTTTAAAAGCCGGAAATGAAAAATATGAATATTGTTATGTGCAGGANAGCCGGAAATGAAAAATATGAATATTGTTATGTGCAGGAAATGAAACTATTAAACCTTATGGCGAAATGGTGGGACCATGAAATAATGTTATAAGCAGGACAAAGTTATATACGGGAATGTTATAACAGGAACCCTGTAGCTGTCATGTTAAGCAGTCACCTGGGGGTGTGTTACAATAAATGTTATATATTACAATCAAGTGCTTACTCAAAATGAAAATAACATGGCAATCAACAGCATTCNAAATGAAACTATTAAACCTTATGGCGAAATGGTGGGACCATGAAATAATGTTATAAGCAGGACAAAGTTATATACAGGAATGTTATAACAGGAACCCTGTAGCTGTCATGTTAAGCAGTCACCTGGGGCTGTGTTACAATAAATGTTATATATTACAATCAAGTGCTTACTCAAAATGAAAATAACATGGCAATCAACAGCATTCCCGAAACAGGAGATGAGATTTTCTCTTAAATCATTCCTAAAATTCCAATACACTCTTAACAAAAATTCAAATTTTTTCCCTCAGTTTTTTTTTAAATTTTTTTTGTGGGACTAATCCTGCTTTAGACATTCACATTATTCAAATACACATTTGACTTGTTTGTGTACATAATACAGTGTAAGTATAAAAGAATACTCCAACTTTGAAGGTCTATAATATCAAAAACAAACAACCTTGGTTGAACAATCAAATGAACCATGGAACTGTGAAGTTTGTTTACCATACATTCATAAATGTTCAATGTGATCACCACGAGCGGCCCGACCGACATCTACGCGATAATCAAACTCGTTCATTCCACACTCTTGTCAGTATGTCCTGTGTTACGGTTTGGATGGCGTCTGTAATTCTCGTTTTGAGGTCGTCANTTCATTCCACACTCTTGTCAGTATGTCCTGTGTTACGGTTTGGATGGCGTCTGTAATTCTCGTTTTGAGGTCGTCAATGCCAGCCGGCAATGGAGGATGAAACACTTGATCCTTTATGTATCCCCATAGAAAAAAAATCGCACGGGGTAAGATCTGAGCATCTTGGGAGCCAGTGATGAAGAGCCTGGTCACCAGCTACTCCTCAACCAATCCAGCGTTGCGGCAACGTCTCGTTCAGGTATCCGCCAACAGCTAGGTGCCAATGGGGTGGTGCACCATCCTGCTGGAAAGTGAAGCCCTCGCCTCCTCTTCTAACTGAGGAAACAACCACTCNTTCAGGTATCCGCGAACAGCTAGGTGCCAATGGAGTGGCACACCATCCTGCTGGAAAATGAAGTCCCCGCCGCCTCTTCTAACTGAGGAAACAACCACTCCGTAAGCATGTCCAAATAAGGGATTCCAGTAACAGTGGGCTCCTGATAAAAGAAAGGGCCGAAAACAGTGACTTTGGATACAGCGCAAAACACGCTCACTTTGGGGGAAGCGCGTTCATGTGGAGGCTCCTGACCCCATATCCACACGTTGTGCCGGTTCACCTTACCATTTGTTTGGAATGTCGCTTCTGCGCTAAAAACCAGCTTAGACATGAAGGCATCATCTACCTCATTCTGGGCAAGAACGAACCCGCAGAAATTACATCTCAGTTCTTTTTCCGTTTCAGTAAGAGCCTGTACAAGCTGTAACCTGTATGGTTTGTACAGCAAACGCTTTCACAACACTGTCCATACTGTTGATTGAGGGATTTACATTTCCCGGCTAGCTTGTCGAGTTGATTTTCTCGGACAGCGAACGAACGCTTGTTGAATCTATTGCACATTCTTTCCGGACACACGCGGCCACCCGGAACTTTTGTCTTTGCAAAGGCNCGGACACACGCGGCCACCCGGAACTTTTGTCTTTGCAAAGGCACCCTGTGTCACGGAACTGACGAAACCAACGTACGATACTCCATCTATCGGGAGGATGATGTCCATATTTGCGGCGGAATTCACTTTGAACAGTTGTAACGGATTCACATTTAGCAAACTGAATAACACAGAACGCCTTCTGTTGTTCCGTCGCCATCGGCATGCAGACTANGTAACGGATTCACATTTAGCAAACTGAATAACACAGAACGCCTTCTGTTGTTCCGTCGCCATCGGCATGCAGACTAACACACAACACATGCCCATAGTGCGACGACAGAAGCTCCCAGTGTCATCTCTTTGCACATAAAGGAAACATCAGACCGTCCCCATCACATTGACATGTCGAATGCGAGTTCGCTTCCCTCTCACCACCTCAAGCCGAGAGTTACGAACGCCATCCAAACCTTAACGCCGGACATGCTGACAAGAGCGTGGAACGAGTTTGATTATCACGTAGATGTCGTTCGGGCCGTTCTGGTGGTCACATTGAACATTTACGAATGTATGGTAAACAAACTTCACAGTTCCACAGTTCATTTGATTGGCCAACCAAGGTTGTAGGTTGTTTGGTTTTGATATTATATACCTTCAAAGTTGGGGTATTCTTTAATACTCATCCTGTACATCTTTCTGATTCTTCTCTAATTTAAAAAAAATGCCTAAATGGAACCATAAGTGAGACATCTGTCAAACAAATTGTAAGTTTAAACTTGCAACATACCTTGTGAGAACTTCCATCTCACCCAACACAGTTTGAAAACTGCTACAGGCAGAATTGAAGGATAAATTATTCGTTTGTTCAAAGACATTGATTACAATTTGATTTTTGGTTGCACAAAACAATAGTTATTATTAATTTATTATTTTATTATTTATGATTATGTGCATGCCAACAACTCAGAGCCTTTTTACAGGACAGCACAGGATAGGGAAATGGTAGGGTGTATATGCGAGAACAAACCACCAACATTCGCCTGAAGTGGGTCTGGGGAAACCACTTTGGAAAAAACCACGTCGCACTGTAGCCTGCCAGGATTGAACCCACAACCTCCCTAATGCAATTCAGACACACTACTGCATAACCAAACAAGCTGTAACTGTTCTTTTTTTTNTTGAACCCACAACCTCCCTAATGCAATTCAGACACACTACTGCATAACCAAACAAGCTGTAACTGTTCTTTTTTTTGACGTGACAACGTCTTAAATTAGGTTGCGGCTGGGAGTCACTTATGAAAAAGTGTAACGCTCGGTNTGAACCCACAACCTCCCTAATGCAATTCAGACACACTACTGCATAACCAAACAAGCTGTAACTGTTCTTTTTTTTTATTTTGGACAAACCATTTTTCAGAAATTTTGCTAGATATAAAGGATATGTAAATTTTTAAGGCCATTTTTNTTTTTTATTTTGGACAAACCATTTTTCAGAAATTTTGCTAGATATAAAGGATATGTAAATTTTTAAGGCCATTTTTGGAAATAATAATTGTTACTTGTGTTTTAAATATGTGGATTATGGTAATTTTATTTTACCAGCTTTGTTATCATGCAATTGTTTTACTTTTTATGACTTTATTTAGTTCTAAGCAATTTTGCTATAGAGTACTGCAAACCGGGATTACTTTGCATCTGCTGGGGTAACATTGCACCACTGAAAATATTTGTGTGTCATTTGGTGAAAGGGTAGCAAACGCTACCTGGGTAGGTAACATTCAAAATTTAAAATATCTAATTTTATTCCTCTGTGTATATTCAAAATAGCACCAAAATAAAAATTCTGAGTGGTACAAAGTTACCCTGCAGGTGCAAAGTCACCCTGGTTTAGGGTAGGTATTGACGTGTGACGTCGAGGAAACTGAGGACGACGTCACAGTTGGGCAAAATTTTACTGTGTCAGTCAGAGACACTAGTTGCCAACCGGACCCCGGCAGATTATGAACTGGGGCATGTGGCTTGGCGGCACGACGCAAAGTCTGGTGTGGGCTTAACTGTCCTCCGCAACACTGGTTTACACACAGTCACTGGTTTACCTGGAGTGGGTGTAGCCCGGAGTAGCTCTTGGCTCGGCCGCAGTTGCTGCTGGTGCCAGCTGGAACTTGTGCCGAGTCCTTGGGCGAAGAGGTGGTGCTGCGGCTGGCGGTGCTAGTGGGATCCCGCGGAGAGCTGCTGGTCCTGCTGGGTTGGAACTACTGGTTCAATATACCCAGTGGTACGTGGAGTCCCTGGCGGAAGTCGACGACGACTTTATCTGGTTTGCGGACGGTGTTGTAGGGTGGCTGAAATAGGGAATGTGGAGGGACTGAGAGGTGAGGCCTCTGCAGTAGTCAGGCGGCTTGAGTTCGATCTCGGGGGGTTAGACTGCAGAGGGTAGTTGGCGCTGGATTACATCTCAAGTTGGACTCGGAAGCAGTAGCTGCCTTTCTAGCTCGCTACTTTTCATCACTCCTATGGGTGTATGGCATAAAGGAAGGTACTAAAGTCGGCCATACTAAGGAAGAGCAGGCGACGAGGAGCTCTAGCTAGGTGTAAAGCCAGACGTGGCCAATCCAAACAGAGTCGTAACTGATTACTCCAACCGGCGACAAGCAGCGTGGTGGTGTTAGAGCGGTTGGTTACCCTGGATGACTGACAGCGACGTGGGTGTGGACCAAAGGGGGTCAAACCCCCAGAACCAGTCTTATCACTCCTTCTGGCAACAGTGACAGCGCGTTGGATGGAGCGAATTGGCTGGGCTGGCTGACTAACCGCCTTGTGGATTGAGTTCCTGGTGGTTGTGGCTCTACCGTACGTGTGCACGCACCAGGTACCTTGGCGTACCTGCTCTACAGTATGGGTGGCCGTCTAATGTGTCTGTTTGAGACGTACGTGCACCCGGTCAGGTGTTTACCTGGTTACCAACCGAACCGTTTTCCCTCAATTACCCAGCCTGAGCTAGCCCCTGCTTGGCAGCTTTGCCCCGCCCAGTCCTATAATGAGGCATAAGGTGGTGGGGGGTCACCAGATAGGTTGATAATGGGTGGCTAGTAAGGATTAGACACAACCTGATGGAGTGTAGGATGGGGAGGTCAGGTAAGATTGGAGGCCTGTTCTACTGGCCTTCAGTCCAGTGGTTTGGCGCTCGGGAAGTCGCCATTAGACCCAAGTTCCAAACTGGTGGTTGCAGTAGAAGTCTAGGGGCGTCCACTCTCGTGGCTCCCTGGCGCGCAGGACATTGCTGGCAGACCCAGGTGTCACGTAGAGCGGGGCTCGGCTCCTTGGGGGTTTGGCCTATCGTTTGCAAGCAGGTGACCTGATGTGCAAGGCGTCGCGGGCAGACCCAGGCACTTACTAGAAGGTTGATAGTCCAAGAGACAACTGCTCTAGTGGGGTAAAGGAAGGCAAACTTCCTAAGCTGCACTTCAAAACGTTTATCAATAAGAGAGAAAAGGAACGAGGTTTTGGCTCGTGGCTGTTATTAGAAGAATCTTACTAGGACATGTGACAAACAGGAAATAGCGGGAGCAAGTTGTAGGAAATACAGTGTTTTGGAAGAGACAACTCAACCAAGTCAGATTTATTCCTGATTCATTTATTACTTATACAAACACACACTAACCAGCCTGTATCCTGACTGAGGTCTGAAGGGCCGATCCTAAGTTGCCAACTGGTATTGTACCTAGTCTCGGAAGACACGGCAGATGGTGACCCCAAGTCACCGGTACTCGTTCTCATGATAGCTGTAGGTGAGCTACAAGGTAGCTGGAAGCGTGGCGGCTTCGGCATGCTGGTGGGCAGCGAGGCTTTGTCGTGCAGAGTAGAACTCTTGATAGGACTGCGAAAGGCAGTGACAACTTGGAAAAGTCAATGGATGCTCAGGCAGCATAACATTCTGCGGAGACGAGAAGGTTTCTCGGTGAGCGCTCGGGTAGCGTGACATTCTGCGGCTAGACTGGTGCGAGACAGCCATTGGTGAGCCCTCGGACAAAGTAACACCGGGCAAGTGGATTGGCGCGAGTCAGCCACTAACTGTGGACTGTGGGTCCTATTTATACTCTGTGCACAGGGCCAATGCGGGGGTTACGAGGTGTGGAGAGATATAAGCGAAGGAGAGAAGAGAGTAAAAGAGAGCTGCAGCTACTTCCCCTCACGCACCAGGCACTGGAGTGGTAGAGAACGGCAACGTGATGTGAAGCGAGTCATGGCGCGGTTGGCGACAACAGCTGGGCAAGCCAGTCCTGGCTTGAAGGCGTCCTGTGGCGTGTATGGCATAACAGCTCTTCTTAGGAGGGGGCCGCGGCTGTGGCGATGTTAGATGAGAGAATGATGTCACTCATGGCGTGTCAAGGTGTGACCAGAGTTCACCAGGGTTGTGATAATGGGTGCTCCCATTCGAAGGACCCAAGAACCAACACCTTAATTTAACATGTATAATATACAAGGCTAGCACTGATGCACGTGCAATGTTTCTTTAAAGGATTTTGGAGCCTACCTTCCTCTAGTATAGCAAAAACAATAAATAATAAAATGAAAAATACAATTAGAATTACTCTTTTAGTACCCTATTTGGGTTTTGTTAACCCATAGCACAGCATATTAGTGTGTTTTAAAAGCTTTCCTAACAGGTATATGGAGCACTTTTCAGGAAAACCTTTGAAAAATGTCACTGCCTCTACGTGCAGATATTTTGTTAGGCACGCTGACTGGCATGTGCCCTGTAAAGTTGGTAAAGAAGGATGGAAAGTTGTTCCATGTCTTAGCATTGAATTAAAAGAGTTAGATAAACCTTTGTAAATACTGAAATAATTTCTTTTGCTTTGTATTTTTTTAATCATAGCANTTAGCATTGAATTAAAAGAGTTAGATAAACCTTTGTAAATACTGAAATAATTTCTTTTGCTTTGTATTTTTTTAATCATAGCATGTGAGATTTAGAAAATTTGTAAAATATTTATTTTTATATCATTATTTCACTGTTTCACTGGACCGATGAATGAATAAAGTGATCAGGACCGTTGCAATGTGGTAGGAGAATAGACAATGCCCATGCAAAGCAGGGCTGTCAGTTACCATGAACAACCTGTAGTCCTTTGCATGCCGCAACCACCCCGTGGTCACACCTGTGCAAGTGGCGTGTTTTAGTTAGGCTGAGCAGTGAACTGTGTGTAACAGATAGCAACGCATGCATCGGTGATAATCAACGGCATCTACTGGGCAGTGGACTCGCCCAAGCTGCTGACAATCCCAGATGCCAAGTACCTGCTGCGGCCTGCGAACACGCCCTGGATCGCCAGCTCCGAGGGCTCCCCCGCCCTGCCACACCGCATGCTGGCCATCTGCGACATCAGTGCTGACCCGGGCGGCTCCATCGAGTTCATGAACGAGTGCACCACCATCGACACGCCTTTCTGCCTTTACGATGCTGACAGAAACAAGGACACCAAGAGGTCAGTGGTGCCACTTTTTTAGTAATCCACTCTTCAGTTAATACAGGCAGTCATTCTTTCACTCACTGGTTTCTTAACTGACATACTGTATTTCTTTTTGTACGTGAAACTACATATTAACTGTTTTTGATACTTTCAGTGATGTATTTCTCAATCATTTGGATGTTGGTTTAAGACATATCATAAACCATGCTCTTGATAACCTCTCAGTAATTAGGTATGGGAAATGTTTTGTCGCCTAGGATCTTACTCTTAGTGGGAATGGCAGTTGNGCCCCGTGGCGGTGAAGCAGTGGTCGCCACTTGCACTAGGTTTTTCCTGGAGCCTACGCTGTTGGCTTTGGCCACTTTTATAATTGAGCGTTGAGCCTTGGGTGGTGTGCGCTTGCGAGCGATAGGCGAATAGGTACCCTGGTAGGGGTATATGCGGGTGTGACGTTAAGGGGCCTGACTACCCTAGTAACGTTGGCTGGCCAGATGAAGGTAGGCATCTTCAGCGGAGGAGATACTGTACGAGGTATTTGCCAGATGAGGTTAGGTTAAGCTTGACGAGCCAGTGGTGGACCTTCTCTGATGTGCAACTTCCTCTTTCTTCCAGGTGTATACCTGGCTGACAACTGAACTACTACTCTTCAGTACCCCAGCCTGAGTCAGCCCCTGCTTGGCAGCTTTGCCCCGCCCAAACCTATGGGGGTCATGGGGGGGGGGGGTTAGACCAAATAGGTGGGTGGCCAATAAGGCCTAGACTCAGCCTGTTGGAGAGTAGTAGGGTGTGGAGGTTAGGTAAGGTTGGAAGCCTGATCTACTGGCATTAAGTCCAGTGGCTTGGCAAGTGGAACGTCGCTGGCAGACCCAATTACCAAACTGGAGGGTGCAGTAGCAGGGCTAGGGGCGACCTCTCCCGTGGCTCCCTGGCGAGCGAGATGTTGCTGGCAGACCCAGGTGTCACATAGACCAGGGCTCCTTGAGAGTTGGCTTATTGTTTCTAAGCAGGTGGCCTGGCGAGCGAGGCATTTACTAAGTTTGAAGTAAATGTTTTAAAATGTCAAAGGGTTTATTTATTTGTAACTTGTTATAACGAGAGCTACATGAAACCTACCTATCTTCTTTTTCCAGTCTTTGCAGGCTGGTGTTTATATATATTAACTGTTTTCATGAATTTCTTGTTGTTCAATTTTTATGTGGTTGTGATTATTGTAATAATTGATATAAAATGCTGGATATAACTGTAATAACACGATACACGTTTACATCCTAAATTGGGCATCGCATGAGTTTTCAATACTACATAAATCAGAATTTAAAATTATGTACACAACAACACAATGAGAACTGTTTCTTATTAGACATTACCAACACACCTATTTTCTCTATGTTTTTATTCATATCAATTATAAATTAAATACTATAATTTATAAATAAAATATAATTAAAAGTTTAGTTTAACCAAAAAATAAGATACCATACTTGTATGATACAGATGTCTAAAATGCTTCTCATAAATGGTATATTAAGGGAAAAGCCAAACACTTCAAGCATATGTGATTTTTCAAATGTTTGATCCAAAACTTGTGAATATACCGCAGATAGACCATAGCATGCCTGTTGCAGCTTCAAAGGGCCGGGAGTTTTGGTGTGCTCCATCGACAACATGCCGACCCAGCTGCCTCTGGAGTCGACGGACTTCTTCGGGGACCTGGTGTACCCATACGCAGTGGACATCCTCAAGTCAGATGCAGTGGTGCCACTGGAGCAGCACAACTTCCTTCCTGCGGTTTACGGGGTAGGCACTGCTCTTACTCGCCACACTGCTCACTGTCGATCTCCATTCAGGTCATGTTGTCACGTCTTGTCACTATTCAGTACATATAGCGTGTTCACGATTAATGGAGCACTTTTGAAATCAACCTTTGAAAAATGCCACTGCCCCCACCTGCAAATATTTTTATGGTCACATTGACAAAGTGGTTCTATTTCTTATCATTAAATTTAGAAGCACCAGGTAAACATATGTGAATACTGAAATGATTACTTTTTTTTTTTTCTTTTAATGCATGTAAGTGTAAGAATTAGCAAATTTGTAAAATATTTATTTTTATAATAGTTTCACAGTTCCATTTGGCCGACACATGAATAAAATGACAAGGCCCATTGCAATGTTAATTTAACATACTGTAGAAGAATACACAATGTGCATACAAATAGATTTTAAGTAGGGCTTTCAAAAGTGCCCAGTGTACAGTAAACGGCCTTCAGCTGCTTTAAACTCATCAGAATGCTCATGGATTTGATTTTCACTTCTGTTGTGTGTGCATGAGTGTGTTTGTGTGAGTACATGCATGTATGTATGTGAATATGTGTGGGTGCATGCTGTCATAATTCACTGCTCTTATGTATTCACATTCAACTGGTTGGTTGTGAAGACAAAAAGAAGTGCCACTCGAATCAGAAGCTCCGTAATGTGTCATTCAGTTTTTACTCTTGGATAGGTTTAATTGGGGTTGAGGGGAGACAGTACTCTCATGCTTACTGCAGTGACCTCGTACCATGACAGTTTGGGTTTCATTCCTGCCAGGTTCACTCCCAGATTTTTACACAAAAAGAAACTTAATGCCATTGGTTTATATCAGAGTATTCCAATTTGCCTCACCTTTGCAATCCATTATTGCTTCATTGTAGGATTTTAATATATCACCCTTTGGTAATAGGCATGTATGGATGCAACATCAAAGTCTGTGACTCAGTGGAAAATTCCACCCGTCTTAAGTGACTCCTCTTCATATGTAATACTAACCACTTCATTTATCTACATATTTAATACACAATCATCGTAAAGAATTAAAAAATATAATTATTATTTGATACCTTACCTGACTGGGGGTTCTGTCGAGATGGATTGTCTAGTTCCCGCCCTCGGAGTGAGAAAGTAGTGTACACCTATGGGGATTGCTGGGTTGGTGGTGTTGACAACTGCCTTGCATGGGGTTCTGTCAGATCTATTATGTGCCGGTAAATTTTTGGTGGTGCCGGTTTGCAGGTAGTGTTTGTCCTGGCTCAGATTGGAGCAAAGATAACGGCAGTGGGGATAACGGGACAGAAAGACAGTTGTTTAATAATGTGAGGATGAGCAGTGGGGCAAGGGACAGGTGGTTGGGGTTTGTGTGGGGTAGGTGGAAGAGGGGAGATGGCTCATGGAATGGACTGGCAGTCCGGAAGAGGTTCCTCAGCTGTATCCTCTTGAACTGACGGGTTGCTCAGGCATAGTTAGAGCTATGTTGCGAGCAGCCTCTTCCCTTAGGTCACTGTAGACCCTGACAACCATAGTTTCTGACTCAGTAGCCTCCCCGGCCAGAGCCAAAGCTCGCTTAGCCGCTTTCCGGCGCCCAGCTCAGAAGCACGGCATGAGGACAAGAGCAGTATGAGAAGTAGGTGTCCTGTGGGCATGGGCACAGCTCGGCAACAACAATGGGGTCCAAAGTGTGTATAGCGGGGTGAGCAGGGCCTGCCTCCTGGAGAGCTGCGACCTCTCTCACAGTGCTGATGCCTGAGTGCCCCATGTCTCCCTTGTAGGAAATTGGGTTCAGCGGGGTTACCGCTGACACCCCAAGTGCCTTGTGGGGTTTGTGGTATGCTTCCCTAGCCGGGCCATCTTCAACTCCTAGCAGGAGAGCAATCGGTTGCCGTGGAACCTTTGCACTTCTGTTAGGGTGGAAGAAGGTTCATACACTCTTTCCCTGTGGCAACCGACAAGGCGGGACTGCCGCCATACCCCAGTCATGAGTGATGAGAGGGAGTGCTGTTTGTGGTACGTCTTAAGGGCAGCATGGAAAAAGCTATACCTCTATGCCTTAATGACAAGTAGGAGAATGTTCTGTCGTTAAGGTGGGTCTGTGTTAGCAGACATACCCCNATTTTTATAATAGTTTCACAGTTCCATTTGGCCGACACATGAATAAAATGACAAGGCCCATTGCAATGTTAATTTTACATACTGTAGAAGAATACACAATGTGCATACAAATAGATTTTAAGTAGTGCTTTCGAAAGTGCCCAGTTTACAGTGAACGGCCTTCAACTGCTTTAAACTCATCAGAATGCTCATGGATTTGATTTTCACTTCTGTTGTGTGTGTATGAGTGTGTTTGTGTGAGTACATGCATGTATGTATGTGAATATGTGTGGGTGCATGCTGTCATAATTCACTGCTCTTATGTATTCACATTCAACTGGTTGGTCGTGAAGACAAAAAGAAGTGCCACTCGAATCAGAAGCTCCATAATGTCACATTCAGTTCTTACTCTTGGATAGGTTTAATTGGGGTTGAGGGGAGGCAGTACTCTCATGCCTTTTGCAGTGACCTCCTACCACGACAGTTTGGGTTTCATTCCTGCCAGGGTCACTCCCAGATTTTTACACAAAAAGAAACTTAATGCCATTGGTTTATATCAGAGTATTCCAATTTGCCTCACCTTTGCAATCCATTATTGCTTCATTGTAGGATTTTAATACGTCACCCTTTGGTAATAGGCATGTATGGGTGCCACATCAAAGCCTGTGACTCAGTGGAAATTCCACCCGTCTTAAGTGACTCCTCTTCATATGTAATACTAACCACTTCATTTATCTACATATTTAATACACAATCATCGTAAAGAATTAAAAAATATAATTATTATTTGATGCCTTACCTGACTGGGAGTTCTGTCGAGATGGATTGCCTAGTTCCCGCCCTCGGAGTGAGAAAGTAGTGTACTCCTATGGGGATTGCTGGGTTGGTGGTATTGACAACTGCCTTGCATGGGGTTCTGTCAGATCTATTATGTGCCGGTAAATCTTTGGTGGTGCCGGTATGCAGGTAGTGTGTGTCCTGACTCAAATTTGAGCAAAGCTAACGGCAGTGGGGATAACGGGACAGAAAGACAGTTGTTTAACAATGTGAGGATGAGCAGTGGGGCAAGGGACAGGTGGTTGGAGTTTGTGTGGGGTAGGTGGAAGAGGGGAGATGGCTCATGGAATGGACTGGCAGTCCGGAAGAGGTTCCTCGGCTGTATCCTCTTGAACTGGCATCTGATTCCTGACGGGTTGCTCAGGCATAGTTAGAGCTATGTTGCGAGCAGCCTCTTCCCTTAGGTCACTGTAGACCCTGACAACCATAGTTTCTGACTCAGCAGCCTCCCCGGCCAGAGCCAAAGCTTGCTTAGCCGCTTTCCGGCGCCCAGCTCAGAAGCACGGCATGAGGACAAGAGCAGTATGAGAAGTAGGTGTCCTATGGGCATGGGCATGGGCACAGCTCGGCAACAACAATGGGGTCCAAAGTGTGTATAGCGGGGTGAGCAGGGCCTGCCTCCTGGAGAGCTGCGACCTCTCTCACAGTGCTGATGCCTGAGTGCCCCATGTCTCCCTTGTAGGAAATTGGGTTCAGCGGGGTTACCGCTGACACCCCAAGTGCCTTGTGGGGTTTGTGGTATGCTTCCCTAGCCGGGCCATCTTCAACTCCTAGCAGGAGAGCAATCGGTTGCCGTGGAACCTTTGCACTTCTGTTAGGGTGGAAGAAGGTTCATACACTCTTTCCCTGTGGCAACCGACAAGGCGGGACTGCCGCCATACCCCAGTCATGAGTGATGAGAGGGAGTGCTGTTTGTAGTACGTCTTAAGGGCAGCGTGGAAAAAACTATACCTCTATGCCTTAATGACAAGTAGGAGAATGTTCTGTCGTTAAGGTGGGTCTGTGTTAGCAGACATACCCCTACCAACAGCACAGGAGGGAATACATCTATCCACAAAGCCTGAAGGGTAGGAGGGGGAAGGGAGGTGGAGCATCGTTCCCAGACCTGGAAGTATGGTTGAATGGTTGAGGGTTTGTGGACGAAAGAGGAGAAAGCAAGGATGAAGGTAGAAGAATAGTGAGCAGACCATAAGGAATACACCAAGGTAGATGTGATTGGATATATTGGACCAGCCAATAAGTCAAACACTTCCAGCCTGTACCCTGTTCGAAGCCTGAAGGGCGGTTCCTAGGTTGCCAAGGAGTACACGGATGCGGTGTCTTGTGTGTCGCTGGAGGGAGGCGAGGGTAACCCCGGAGATCTCTCTGCATGATGTCCTAGTGGTGGGCCAACACTCGAAGTCCCTGAAAGTTGCTGCACTTTCTCGTAAATGGTGGAAACAGCATAGTTTCTGAACTATTCCCAGAAGGGGANGAAGTCCCTGAAAGTTGCTGCACTTTCTCGTAAATGGTGGAAACAGCATAGTTTCTGAACTATTCCCAGAAGGGGGATGGTGTGGCCGGGATACTGGCAGATGACGGACTAAATTTGGGGGGTCGCACAGCCACTTATATACCTCTGACCATCAGCGAACGAGGGAAGTGTGGCATGAAGGGAGAGAGAGAAGGCATTTTNAGCCACTTATATACCTCTGACCATCAGCGAACGAGGGAAGTGTGGCATGAAGGGAGAGAGAGAAGGCATTTTTTAGCACGCGCCTTACCACCTGTGGGGGCGAGGGAGGATGGTCTACATCACTTGCAGTGCATTCGCGAGAAGGGGTGGCGAGGCATCATGCTCTGCGCACAGCCATGTATTACAGGCGGTCTGTCTATAGGCGGCAGCATCTAAAAGGGGCGAAACATAAGACGTGGGAAACTGGGGCGTGTACTGCTTTAATGGTTCTTCCTGAGGGGCGCAACTGTGGCGAGGCTATCAAAGGATAATGACATCGCCTGTGGCGCATCATATTCTGTGATACTCTTTTAATGAATAGCAGGCCCACATTTCCTATATTTTTTTCCCCCTCAATATTTGGCACTCATTTGAGCCTGGTGTCTGGAACTTACTATTCAAACTGCTTCACTGGAATTGTCACACATCTCACGTCAAGTTCTGTTCAGCTGTTCTTAGGGGAAATATTTTTTATGCTAATACTTTCAAATATGGGGTGTGTATCTAGCTTGCAAATTCAGATGTTTCATAAGTAAGTGAATACACTTTTCTTAACTACTGTCTCTAATTTAAATCTTTCTTTGGAATTAATGATTCTAATCAACTGGTTTATTATAAGTTGTTAATGTGTATAATTTAATATGTATCTGCAAAGCTGTGGTTAATATAATGTGTTCCTGAAAAATGTCATAAATACATGTTTTCTAAGTGAGACTGGAGCTCAAACCCACAATCTACATCGTTACAACTGACAAGTAATGACTCTGACCCCAGTTACTCAAGACCACAAACAACTTTTGACTAGCAGTAATTTTTTTAAGTGCACCTTGACGACTTACCAACTCTCAACATAGAAGTGAACAGGCCGCAGTATCCCCCTAGAGACCAGGGAAACGGAGTCTCCTTAACGAGGTTTAGTACCTTATTACTTTCGGGATCCTGATGTATGGGCTGGCAGCTCAATAACCTTTGGACTGAGGATGGTGGAGCCGGGTGGAGGGCTGTCCTGGAATAGGTCCTGACAGATACAATATTGTGGAAAGAGCGGTGGCGGTAGGCGCTACGGAGCACCAGAGGTTGAGGTTTATATATGTCTCCAACAGCGCTTGTGGTGCGTCAACCCAATGTATTTTGCTCCTACACTTACAATTAATTGGATACTTATCTTTGTTATCAGTACAGATAAGGTAACAGATATTATTTTGTTTTTCAGAATCCCATAATTTCATGTTTTGAATGTAGCGTTGATGGACTCATTATTCAAGCATTGTTATTGTAAAATGTATTTCATTTTTGCAAACTGTTTCAGGCAATAATTGCGAGTAATGGAAAACTGACTCCAAACTTCGAATACATCCAGGAACTTAGAGCAGCAAGGTGAGTAAAATTTAACAAGTTTCAAACTGATAAACAGATGTCGCAGATGAATTAATTTAACTGACACATTTATGAGACGGATCAGTCTGGAAAAATCTGGTGGTCTGGATAAGTCTCTGTTGTCTGCTGTTGTGTCCTCTGCTGCTTGTGGTAACCAGGGCGATGAGATGTGGATTTCTGTCTTCAGTTATATACTCGTCCACTGTGCATGCATGGTGAGCTTTCTTGTAGTCTGTCCCACAAATGAGTGCACTTTTTTGATGAGTCTGAAAGTAGTCTTGTGNCATGCATGGTGAGCTTTCTTGTAGTCTGTCCCACAAATGAGTGCACTTTTTTGATGAGTCTGAAAGTAGTCTTGTATTGTACAGTTATTACCATGGCAAAATATTTTCTGTTTACGTACTGGGCAGGTTGACAGTCAGCTAAGTGTGTTTTTGNTGTACAGTTATTACCATGGCAAAATATTTTCTGTTTACGTACTGGGCAGGTTGACAGTCAGCTAAGTGTGTTTTTGTAAACATCATCTGTGGCAGTGGCAGAAACTGCTGTATCCATGGAAACAGCTGTAAACAGGACTGCCTTCAGAACTGTCCAAAAGTTGCACTCGTCATGAGACAGACCGTATTCCTGTCTCTCGCCTTGGATATGAGCTTCTTTAGAGTTGAGAATTGCCTCATTTTAACATTATTCTTGTGTAATTGGTTTTTGAATATGCTGTGTGTAGCACCATTCTGTCGTCTCTCCAGTCTTGGTATATCATCATCTTGGGTAAGGGAGTTAGCTCTTTGTTGTACTTTGTGCTTATACAGACTTAAGTTCTTTACGGTTCTTTGCATGTGTTTTTGGGAATCCTCAGAGGGGGAGGAATGGCAGACTTGCCCCTTCCATTCCCCTGACCCAAGGGCTTACTGGTCTGAAAGTGTATTGTACATACTCTCTCCCCGTGGCATTTCATACTGGCCTCAGGTAAGAGAATAAACAAAGATATAGCTCTCAGTGAACAATAAAGGTGATATGCTACTCTCTATCTCTTTCTTTTGGGACTGCTGTGAATTCCAGCTGAATGCCAAGTGTGTTCTGAAGTGAAGAGCAGAATGTATGTTAAAGAGTTTGTTAAAGAAGACAGCCCATTTCAAATTTAATTGGCTGCTTCAGAAGTTGTGTATGAACTTTATTCCAGCAAACGTTAGTAGGCCTATAACCGGGAGCATGCAGAACTGAACTGATATGTGGAGAAAAATTTTCCACATGCCATGTCTGAATTGACTACTGAATGGTTTGAATGTTGGCAAGTAAAAACCATTGTAAGTCTACATTAGAAGTGCAGCAATTTTTCATGTTTCAGGGGCATAGCCATAGTTAAGTTCAGGGGTTGTAAGCCTCCTTCTTCCATTCTCACCTAAGATTATCAGCAATTAAAATCAAAATAATTAACAAACCATTAATTGTGATAAAAATATGGAGTTGCTGTAAACTGTAATGCATTTTATTATATTGTGAAGCAATTTTTCTCCTAATATTTGCCATAATTAACCCATGTGTCAACATTACTAAACACTGTTGTAACCTCCCTCCCTTCTCTTAAGTAAGTGAACACCCCCTCTTGAGAAATTTCTCACTACATTACTGATCATGCTATAAATCATCTTATCAGTATCATAATGCATATTTATACATAGGTTATAAATATATATCAGTAACATATACATCAGTACATATCATGTTTGTATCATGGTATTATTGATCAACTGTTATTCATTTGTGTCAAAGTGAGCCGCTGGGAATAATGTCAGGCTGGCATCTGAGCGGTGTTGGTGACTGTGTTGCAGCTACCGGAATCGACACAAGGCCTTCCCAATGGAGGAGAGCTCACGCAAGGTGGTGGTGCTGGGAGCGGGCTACGTCAGCGCGCCCGTTGTAGAGTACCTTCATAAGGAGGGCAATGTACATATCACTGTGGGTACGTTTGCTGTCCCTAACACCACAAGTATTTTAATATTGTGTAATTTCTTATTCAGCTGTCTGTGAAACACAAACAGGATCCTATTTAATATGCCTCTAAAATGTTAACAGACAGCATTACTTTTTAATAATTTTCCATTAACAATACTGTAAATATTCCATTTACAAAACAATGTGCAACTATGGGTAGGCATATTTTATAATAAAGGCCAGTTTGACAACTGTTTGATGAAGTGGAATACCTATTAAAATATTTTTAATGCTNAGGCATATTTTATAATAAAGGCCAGTTTGACAACTGTTTGATGAAGTGGAATACCTATTAAAATATTTTTAATGCCTCAAAGTCACGTCTGATCATAAGGAAGCATTGCAACGGGACCTCCCAAGACTGTGCTATGCATTCTCACAAATTACATATGTAACTGGAGGATATTAATATACATGATGAAAGCCAATGGATTAAACTACAGATGCCACATTGTACTTTTCTCCTTTCCCTCTAGGAAACTGCACTGGAAAACCATAAAAATTGCTGTTTGTAACCAACTTCGTTATATTTTTTTCCACTCTATAATAAATTCGATAAAAGTAAAAAGTGGCTTCTGTACATAATAGCTTTTTACCTTTTCTGGAAAAAAAGTTGTATTCCCAGACCATTTGCAGTATTTACTGAGATACACACATATGTGCAAACACTAGTCTTACAGACTATGTTGTACTAATGAATTCCATTAACTGCAAACCAGCAATTTTCTGTAGTACTGCATGGTGTGTGTGTGGACGCAGCGTCAGCACTTAAGGACGAGGCAGACGCAATCGCATCAACATTTGAGCGAGGGGTGGAGCCGGCACTACTGGATGTGACGGAGCGACCAGACAGCCTGCAGGAGCTAGTGTCGTCGGCGGACGTCGTGGTATCCTTGCTGCCGCGCTCTCTGCACGCCCTGGTGGCGCGCTGCTGCATACGGCAAGGTGTGCACATGGTCACCGCCTCCTACTGCACGCCCGAGCTCCAGGAGATGCATGCGAGGTGAGTGACGCAAGTCGCAGCCACCACGCGCATGACGCACTCCCCAATTTGAAGAGTGAAATTATACGCGTGTGTAAAATCTTCTGTCAAGTCCTATAAAACCTAGTCAATTTTAGTAAAAAATTCTGAAATTCCGAAAAGAAGTGCATACAGAACAAGCCACTAAAATGTGAATTTGCCATTTATTTTCAAATTGAAAATTTTACATCAAATATATTTATATTTACTGGGTACTCAGCTTTGGGAATATCTGCAGTCATTTCAAGAAATTTTGCCATTCTGTTAAAATAAATACACATATTTCAAAAGTCATCATTACCACTTCTCTAACAGTTTTGCACACAGTAAAAATTTCTTTCATTTTGGTTGCTTGCATTTTACAGTGTTTTCCCTAATTCCCTCAAAACATGCAATTGCTTAATAAAGCTGCTTTGTTGACTTTTGCTGCTAGCATCACAAGATTCACAATGATTTTAACTTTCAAATTTAATTCGGTGATGTTGGAACACAATTCAAATTGTGAGTCATGTTGTCATTGACATCCACTACAGTTTCCAGTCTTTGCCAGGTCAGCATAGAGAAATATATCCATTTATTTCTGTATTTCTCCACCATTCTTCCCCCTTGATCTTGCTCCAGTCTTCTTCCCTCTCCTGCACTCCTGCCGTTATCTGTTCTTCCCACCTCCTTCTTGGTCTTTCCTGGAGCTTGCTTCCCATGTATTTAATTTGTATAGTTTGTTTGGCAGTTTCTCTCCTTTCATACTCTTTACATGCCCCTACCATTTCGTCCTAGCTTTTTCAATCTTCTCATCCAAATCATGTATGCCTGCTTGTGCAAACTGTTTTCCTGTTTTGTTATTATCAGCATTTACCTTATAAACTTCATGCACATTGCTTTTATTTTCCTACATATCTCTATCCATTGTACACATTTCTGCTGCGTACATTTCAATCGGCCTCCCTGTTATCCCCTCATTAACAATTCTTCTTCCAGCTTTCACTATGCCTTCTAGGTATAGTCAGTTCATTGTTACTTCCAACTTTTCTGAAGCCCTACTAAAGTTCTTCTTTTAGGCTATTTTTCCACTTCATGCAAACAATGCTTAACTAAATCTAGACAATTATGCCGAAAGGGACAATGCACCACATTTGTGCGCATTCATTTTAATCATATTATGTGTGACAACTATTTCTTACTAGATATTACCAACACACCAATTTTTTTTTTCCTTTTGTTCTTTTTCAGTGAAACATTATAGTTTGAAGATAAAATATACATGTAAAAGTTCAATGCTTGTGATACGTTACATATTAAGGAAACGACCAAACACATCATATATGGGTTGATTTTTCCAAAGGTTTGATTCAAAAAGTGTAAAGCTGCGGTGAATGGACTACCTTTGAATGCTTCCACCTGTTTCTAATCGATACTGTGTAGTTCTATATGTCCAGTGTTAGCCACATGTGGTATGCGCATCACTGACTTGGCATGCTTGTGATGCAGTGCAGTGGAGGCTGGGGTGACGATTGTGAACGAGGTGGGGCTGGACCCCGGTATCGACCATCTGCTGGCCATGGAGTGCTTCGATGAGGTGCACCAGGCAGGCGGCAAGGTTGAGTCTTTCGTTTCCTACTGTGGAGGTTTGTCGTCACTTTGCCAAGTTACTGCTTATTAACAACTTAATGTGAGGTCTGGAATTTATAATAATAACTACAGTGGGCATTACGACTACATTCAAGTGTTACAGATTTTATTATTTGATGATTAATTAGTGCATGTTAACATAATTTAAGTGTTCTGCCTGCCTGCAGTGATTTTGTGCTTTCGAGGCCTCAAAACACACGAGCTGTAAGACCATTTATTTTCTCTATCACCACTTGCCTTGCCTCCACGTGCAAGGCTCTCCACTGACTTGCAGTCTTTTGGTTGGCGACTCGCCTGTACGTGACTGTAAGTGGTGTCCTTATATTTTATGAGTGACACACTAATAAAGATAAGAATATGACAAGCATCTAAAGACAACTCTAAAGTTTCTGTACAGAAAATTTAACAGCCAAAACTGAGTCTGAAAACACCAGTTTTAGCCATTTTCATGCCCAAAAAATATTCTTGAAGTTGAATGCTTTTCATGTTCAGACACCGCCACAAAATATCCAACTTTTTTGAAACCCGTATTTTTTACCAAACCTGTGCAATACAGTTCTTGTGCCAGTCAGGCAGAGCCCTTAATGTTCGAGACACTGTGTCAAAGTTGCCCTACATACTGTTGCCACATGGTACCTGTCTACCTTAAGCTAGATAACATTATTGAAGCAAGGATGTAAGTGTGCATTACAGACAGCTCTGGTAGAGTCATCAAATTACTCATCATTTCTATGTGCAAGGTACTCATACATAGTGCAGTGTTTCATGCAGTATGCAGTCATTCATCGGTGGACGGCATGTATGCACAAAGTTCATTACCGTTATCTATAAAAGTTTCATGCTCCTTCATAGATTATGTTTTTAGAAATATCATCCAGCATTTAAAATATTTTTTTTTATGTTGAAAGATTTAAAAAATTTTTTTTCAATTTTGAAATATTAAAAATATTTTTACAAAGATGACTTTAGTAGAATTGAAAAGAGTGATTGGGCATAAGAGCATGGGGCACAGGTGCCAGGCACTGACCGGCCGCCATGTTGTGACATCACCTAACCTCCATATTTGATCTGTGTGACCTTAGCCTTGCACCTGTGCCCTCGATCCCATGCCTATAACTTTGAATAACTTTGAACCAAAAAAAATCCCAAAAAACTTCCAAAAATTTATAAAATAGTTGTAAAAATTAAAACAAAGAATTTGTGGAATTTAAAAAAAAAAAAAACTTTAAAGATTTACAACGCAGGAAGTCCAGAGTTCAATGACTGGCGAAACGCACATCCTTCCTCCACAACGACAATCAGATGACTGACCCCCCCCCCTACTAATTTTTCATTGGTTAATGTCACACCCCTCCCACTTCAGCCCGTAGTGTGACTGATTAGTCGGGTCCCCTATATCCGCTCCATCCTTATTCCACATTTTTATTGGCTATGCTCTAACATCTCACTGAATTTACGTCACACCCCCTCATCAACCTCCCTTCTCCCAAACATTTTTATTGACTCTCCTTGACCTCCTCCCCACTCCAATCTCTGCCGAAATGAGGGAGCAATAAAGGCGCACTGCCACACATATCAAGTGCGCCAATGTCACTAAGTGCTAGGTTCTGACCAGGCAATGTCCTCGTCGTGCTGCATGTACCTACGGGACTTTGAGATACGACCATATATTTTTTATGGTGAAAATTCCATGGCACGATTTAAGGTATGGCACTTGAGTTTTTTTCAATGTATCTCATACACAAAGCTGTTTTTAGCTATGTTGGAGTGCTCTAAGGTGGTATTTATAATGAGCGTGAAATCTTAAAAGCACTAATAATGCCTCAAGGGCGAGGGAAACAAGAGCGCCCCGAGAAAACCTGCCAACCAATGGCAACATCCGACGTATTTCCTACAGTGCTAGGCCCGTGAGATTTGGAATGTACGAGGGCATTTCAGGTGATAGTCATTCTTATCTTCCTCTTCTTGACCATCAATGCATCAATTGTCCAATCTTTCAACTAATCTTGCAAACTTTACATCAATCTTTTGATCAGTCTTGCAATCTTTCCATGAATCTTCCAATCTTTACATCAATCATCCAATCTTTCGATCATTCTCACAATCTTTCCACCAATCTTTCACCCAATATTTTGATCACTCTCACAATCTTTCCATTAATATTTTGATCAATCTCACAATCTTTTCATAAATCTTCCAATCTTTCCATTAATCTTCCAATCTTTCCATTAATCTTTCAATATTTTTATTAATCTTGCAATAGTTACATAAATCATTTAATCTTTGGCCACTCTTTTGTTTAATCTCGCAATCTTTCCATCAATCTTACAATCGTTCCACCAATCTTACAATCTTTTGATCAGTCTTGCAATCTTTCAATCAATCTTGCAATCTTTCTATCACTCTTCCAATCTTTCCATCAGTCTTTCAGTTTTTCCATCCATCTTTTGATCAATCTCTCAATTTTTTGGTCAATCTTACAATCTTTACATCAATCTCGCAATCTTTCCATCAATCTTCCCATCTTTCCAGTGATCTTGCAGTCTTTCCATCAAACTTACAACCTTCCTATCAATCTTTTGATCAATCTCACAATGTTTTGGTCAATATTTCCATCAATCTTTCACCCAATATTTTGACCAATCTCGCAAGCTTTTTATTAATTTTCCAATCTTTACTACAATATTTTTATCAATCTCACGATCTATGTATTAATCTTCCAATCTTAACATCAATCATTTTATCATTCTTGCAATATGTCTATCTATCTTCCAATCTTTCATCAGTCTTCCAATATTTCCATCAATATTTCAATCCTTCACCCAATATTTTGATGAATCTCACAATCTTTCCATCAATCTTCCAATCTTTTGATCAATCTT